>VUQG01021468.1:0-53772 GCA_015106755.1 Etia nguti | reverse complement strand
GAAAAAGCAGTTTTATGCATGTACGTTTCCCCCCCCTGTCACATCTGATGTTTTAACTTGTCATATGAAGAGGACAGATATTCCTAATATCACTATCAATTTGAATTATTCCTATTTCAGGATCCCGGTAGGCCATGACCATTGGACAGTGAACTGCACAACCATAAACCCGATGCATCTTAAACAGCCTCAGCCATTATTAATGTTATTCACACCTGTGCTGTACTGTGACATGGCAAAAGGTCTTGAGTGGAAACAAAGCCTGTTATATATGAATCTGTCTTGGCTGCAGTTACACATCAAGGCTCAGTTGATCACGAGTAATCTGATTGGATTTCTTATATCAGACTGGATCACGTCTTGAAAATGCGTTGTACAAAGAAGAAGAAGAAGAAGAGAAAGAAAAAGGACTGAAATTATTGATGAGCTGTCCAGCATGTACCCTTGCCTTGGTGTCAGCTGGAACAGATACTGACCCTGCCTAACCCTGGCTGGATAAGCCGATAAGAGGATGGATGGATAGAATCAGTGAAACGTGATTTCATTAGGTCTTTGTTTTCAGTATGTGTTGTTGAAAACTTGTTAAAAAGTCTCCGGCCAGATTATTAACACATTCTAGCAAGAAAGCTCATAATACTCCTGTTCGTTTTAAAATTCTTGTGCTAACGTACAGATCAGGCTCCAGATCATATATCTCAGCTTCTTACAAAATCTGCTGCTGCTCGCTGTCTTCGGTCACAGAATCTGTTATTTGTTGTTTCTTGTACACAACTAAAGACCAGGGGGACAGAGCCTTTCAGTCTGTGGCACCAAGGGTGTGGAACAGTTTACCACCACAACCCCGTTTAGTTGACTCTGTGGACTGCTTTAAAAAGCAGTTAATTTTTTTTTTGTTTAAACAGGCTCTCTACTGAGAATTTTATTGAAGTATTATTTGTTTATTTATTTTTAAACTACCTGGTTATTTTATCGTCTTACTATCTTATTGTGCCTTTTAATAAGTAAGATTAGTGTAATCCTATCAGAGCAATGGATTTCAGAAAC
Source organism: Etia nguti (assembly GCA_015106755.1). Taxonomy (NCBI): domain Eukaryota; kingdom Metazoa; phylum Chordata; class Actinopteri; order Cichliformes; family Cichlidae; genus Etia; species Etia nguti. Next base: position 52,728 of record VUQG01021468.1, on the reverse strand, counting down.
AAAATGCAATTGGATTTTAAAATTGGTCAGATGTTTGTATCAATGTCCATGTGTCCCTGAAAAACCACGCGGCCACAGACCAAAGGTGATTCTAAATAAGGCATAGACTGGAGGCATGTGTCATCCTCTGACAGCTGGCACAGCTGGAGAATTGGTTAAGAAAATGAAAAATGTTAAAATGTGTCCTTATCTACATGCATGTTTTCAAGCTGAGGTGTAATACCAAGTGAAAGATCAGCAATGAATCGTGAACAAATTTTTATTGGTTAAAGTTTGGGGGTTGTTAAATTAGAGTGTGAAGTTAAAGGGCCATGCCATTTACCATAAAAAACAGTAATTCAGATGAGGAGAAACAAAAAAATGCTTTTCTAATATTTGTCACTTCTCCTTGCAGATGCAGACTGTTCAGGAAGCTCTACAGCGGACTCTACAGTTCTACAGGCAACAGGAGATCAGGTAAGGCTGGCTTGCAGTCAGTCTCTCTTTCTCTCTTTTATCGGCCTCCGGTGCGTGGAAACTTCCTCTGTCACTCTGCTGTCTTGTCTCGGTATCCCCGCCGCTCATTCTCTCTCTTTTTTCCTTGTTTTTCCTCACTTGGCTCGCTGTCACACATGTTCATACGCACACCTGTTCAGAACCTGTGAACCTTCCTCGTGTCTCTTCTATCTCCCATTCTCCCCACTGTCTTCTCTTCCTCTGTTTCTGCCACACTCATACAAGCAAGACAGACAAACACACGCACACATACATATATAGACACACACTCCTTCACCTCTTGTCTCGGGCTCTCTCGGCATCCTGCCCTGTCAAAACTGTAAGACACAGTGGAGAGGCTTCAGTCGGGCGTAACACACGTAAGCATTGTTCACGAAGCATACACTGCATACTGATACAGACCCTGGACTGTGACCTGGATTTCTACTGTTATTTTCTTTTACTTTCCTGACCACTCTGCTTTTCACACTTTGGCCTCAGTTGTTGTCGCCTGGTATTTTCTTGCTTCACTGAATGCACTTGATTAAGTAATTACCAGAATTCCCACAAGTAATATTCATCTTACCTCTAATTTTAGAGCATCACAGTGCATGTAATTGTGGCATAAAGATTAGCGAATAAGCTTGTGAGCAAAAGGCCTCTGAACTGTCTGACAAGGAGACAAATAAGAACATTCCTTATTTGCATTGTTGAGGTGACCTTGAGCATTTTTCCATGCCTCTCTGTTGTCCATCTGCTTCTGCTAGCTCCGCTAAGTGATCAGCAAATATGAACAGGGTATGCATCAGGTCACAGAAAATGCTAAAAAACATATGTCCTCAATTATCATTGAAAGTCCCGAGCCAAGCAGCTAGTGTCTGTGCCAAGTGTAAAGTTTGTTGGAGAAGGATTATGCTGTGGGGTTGTTTTTCAGGAGTTGGGCTTGGCCCCTTAGTTCCAGTGAAAAGAACTCTTAATGCTTCAGAATACCAAAACATTTCGGACACTTTCATGCTCCCAACTTTATAGGAACAGATCAGGGATGACCCCTTCCTGTTCCAACATGACTGCACACCAGTGCACAAAACAAGGTCCATTAAGACGTGGATGAGCGAGTTTGGTGTGGAAGAACTTGACTGGCCTGCACAGAGTCCTGATCTCAACCTGACAGAACATGTTTGGGATGAATTAGAGTGGAGACTGCGAGCCAGACCTTCTCGTCCAATATCAGTGTGTGACCTCACAAGTGTGCTTCTAGAAGAATGATCAAAAGTTCCCATAAACACACTCCTAAACCTTCTGGAAAGCCTTCCCAGAGGAGCTGAAGCTGGTGTAGCTGCAAAGGGTGGGCCAGCATCATATTAAACCTTATATGTACGTTTAAGAATAGGATGTCACTCAAGTTAATATGTGTATGAAGGCAGATGAGCAAATACCTTTGGCAAAATAGTGCAAATGTAATTTCTCATCACAGAGACCATTCATGATTAACCATCATAACTTATGTGTTTGGTTTGTTTCCTTTACAGGTGTCAGGAGGTTGGAGGGGAGAGGCGAGAGGAGAAATGCCCATTTCTAGAGAATTCCGGTTCAGAGGAGGATGTGCTACAAATCCTCCAATACATGGCCACCATACTGGGTAAGTATGTGAGATAAAGGTAGATGGGAGTGTGTTTGCAGCAGATCCTGCTTTTGTGTTTTTTTTCCCCTCCCCATTTGCATGTCCTTCAATATTAACATAGTTATTTGTGCATGTACATACACAGAACCATCCCCCAGAGGCTTGACTTGGAAAATACATTGTAGACACTTCTAACCCTTTTAAAAGAGATGCAGTATCATGGGTAGTGTGCATGCAGTCGCAAATATACAACTATTTACAAGGATAAGCAAAAACACACCACCACACACTGTATGACTCACTATGGGGGCTTCTACTGTCTCCAATGCCCAGCATGAAAAACACACACACACACACACACACACACGCACACATACACTGTCCTGGTGAGTCACTCAGTACAGCTTCTTCTTCCCTCTGTTACATCTAAGATCTCTTCCTGCCTCCATCTACAGTCTCATACCTCCTTTGACTCTTTTTTAAAAGTTTTTTTTAATGTTCTGATTTCTTTGCAGTGTGGAGGTAAGCCGGTGTTACAGTATGGTGTTTGTGTCTGTTTTGGGAAGGTGTTTGCCTACGCAAATGTGCTAGCATGCAGTCTTCCAAAAAAAACCCCCAAAAAACAGTGACACTTCGCTCAACGTGGATGATGCTATGCATAGGTCGAATGCTTATTGGCTAAAAAAAAAATGGCCTTAACAGGAAAGGAAGTGACAGTGGAAAAAAGTGGTGGAAAAAGCAAAGACTTTGTTTGCAATGGACACATTTCAATGTTTTTTACACTCAGTTTAGCTTAAAGACTGCTTATTTCAGACACTGCCCCCTGGTGACATTAAATAGCTATACCTTGTAGACAATGGCTTTTAAAGCTATCCGTAGGCTCTGCATGGGTCCAATTCAAAACCATGTTTTAACCATTACCACAACTATGTTCACTGCGTTGACTTTAGCGATAGCAGTACAAAATAAATCCATCTATCCTTGTGAGGGTCACGGGGGGGTGGAGCCTATCCTACCCTTATAATTACCAATTAACCTAACCCCACTATCTGCATGCCTTTGGACTGTGGGAGGAATCTAGAGTACCCTCACAAACACGGGGAAACATGCAAACTCCACACAGGTAGTGGAATCCAACTCAGGACCTTCTTGGTGTAAGACAACAGTGCTAACCACCGCGCCACCATGCTGACTAGTAAAAAACAAACCTCCAAATAGACCTGAGGCTAAGTTTTTAAGCCACCAAAGTCAGTATTTAATAACTATATCTTTTAACTTCTGTGATGAGCAGGAACACATTTATGCATTCTTTTTATACCACTTTCTGATACGAGCATCCAGCTCATTAATACTCTTTGGTTTCTGTGCTGCCAACCCACCAACGACTTTCAGTGAGAATAGTAGCTGAAGACAGAGACATCCACTCAAGGATATTTTAGGAACGATTTCTAAACTAAGCTTTGGGCTGATTCAACTCTTCAGTTTACACTTGGAGGGAAATGGATTCTGTAATCGAATTAAGCCAGGTTTTATGTACTTCTTGGTCAAAAATGTACTCTGCTGTGGTCTCCAGCTGTGACATCCATATAGTCTATACTCAAACTTTTGTTCTTGACCATGCCCCTCCTTTCCCAGCAAAACTGGCAGTAATTTGTGGTAAAAGTGGATCCTGTCTTTTTATAGCCCAGTGGCTTTTTTTTAATGAAATACATTCTTTTAGCTTAAGAGAGCCCTCCTGTGTCTTTGCAGTGTTTGCTGCTCAGCTTGAAAACAAAGACAAGTGGGATTTTTATTAGGAATGCAATTATTTATTAGTCGAACATCGGTATTGGCTGATAATCAGACTTGTTGACTGCCATATTTTGCAATGGTAGTGACTGATATTTAGCTGTGTCACACCGGTGTTTGAACTAAATGTTCAATCATTGTGTGATGAAGAATTAAAAGACTTCAAAAGACCGTAAAGATTAGTTTTATGATGAGGATTTCTGTGTTCCCACAAAAATAAGACTAAATAACAAATACAATACAAAACACACAGAGAAAAACAGTAGCTATAGGCTATCAGCTGTCACCCAAATTGTTATTTTAAGCCTCAGAATTGTTACTTATCGGGCTGCACGTCATTGGGCAGCAGGCTAAGAAGCTAAGGCATCGTCCATCATTAGCTTTCTCTTCCTCATAGATCACTAATGGCGTTTCACTAAGGTGCCCCATTTTTTTTTAAAGGAAACATTTACAAAAACCCATTTAGGCCTCTTTTATCTGTGATTTTATTCTTTCGGTCATCATCCTGAGTGCATCCCGAGCGCATGACTGTTGGAAGAACAGTACAAATCAACTGATAAATAACTGATACCTTTATCATGGTTCATCTTAATAATAGGAATTTTTCAAGAACACCCAAGGACATTGTACAATAGATGAACAAAAAACAAGTAAAGGAGAACTAATTAGTGTTTAGATTGCGCAGTTGTGTCACATAAAGTGAAACACCGAGGTCTACATAGGATTCTGCTTTTGCTTGGACAACTGGAATATACTCTCAGTCACAAGACTACCAAAATTTCTTCTGTGACGTCAGAAGAATATATTAATCTTTAATCTGGATTCACTGACTGTGCTGTTCGCAGTTTTGTTTTTCTGTGAGCCTGTTTAGTCGGATCTTTTGATGTCTTTAATTATACTTCACAAATTCTGTGGATTTTCTTCCATTTTTTTTTAAATTTACAATTTTATCCTATTTTGAGGTTTCATTTACGTCAAATGTCGCTTTTTCTTTTTTCTAATCTTTTAATCCCATTTTTTTCTGTCACTCAGCAAGCACCCGACATGTTTATTTTATTTTATCTGTATTAATTATTTTAGCACAGCTTTGATGTTTGATTACTCAAAACACTGATTTTCTCTGCTCGATATCCCTGAAATGATTTTTTCTGCTGGATTTAAATCTCTGTCTAAACATACCATGGAGCAAAGATAACGCTGGGTTTTATATAAATTGCCGCTGTAACAGAAAATCATACTCGTGTAGGCATCAAAACATTAAAGTGCATATTTCTTCTTCAAAAACAGGAGAGTATCTTCTCCAACATGTACCTAAGACTTTTCTGTCAGTACAGGCATTTGATTGTGTACATGTAGACAGTTTAGCTGTTTAGTTCACTGTCTATGATATCAAAACTATGTTTACATCCTCAGAAGAGTGCAATACAGCATGGCTGACACTGGTGTTTCTCATCCCCCTGTCCCAGGAGTACCATTCTGTGAGCTACGAGAGCATTTTGGAGAGGAGTTCTTTGGTCTCTGCTTTGAAGAAAATGAACGTGTACTTCGGGCTGTGGGTGGCAACCTCCAGGATTTCTTCAATGGCTTTGACGCCATTTTGGAACACATTCGCACCTCTACGGGGCGCCGTGCCTCATCTGAGAGCCCCTCCTTCCAGTGTAAGGACCCCCGCGAAGAGGACAAAGGGAGAAGAAAATTGGACAAAGTTGGAGATCAGGCAGAAAGAAATGGAGGAGGAAAAATATTGGTTCTTCATTGCTTCAACCCTGCCGCTGTTGTCGGGTTGGTCATGCCGGGGTTGATCAGAGCTGTTGCCAGGCGTATCTTTCATTCACAAGTCGAGGTGGAAGAGGTGCCCCCTCTAACTCCCTTGTTGCCCAATAAAGATGCAGAAAACACAGACTGTGACTCGACGACCCCGACCCCGACCGCGTCCCCCACTGCCTCGCCCTCCTCGTCCCCATCCCCTCCCTCTCCTTTCCCGATCACTGCTCCGACAGTTTGCCTCTCCTTCCAAATCCAGGAGACATGCCCTCCTTGCATCTCTTCCCTCCCCAACGCCGCCTCGGCGACCGCTAAACGACCCCCCCCCTCGATCTCCACCAACCCTAGCGATCTGCGCATTGGCCTGGCCACGTTTTGCCGTGCCTTTCCGTTTCACCTTGTCCTGGGGCCTCACATGGAGCTACTGCAGCTTGGGGAAGGACTGAGGAAACAGACTCGTATCGAGACTTACCGGAGCCTCTCATTCAGGGACTGTTTTGAGATTGTCTCACCTAAGATGGATCCCTCATTCCAAGGCATCCTACTGAGGCTTGCATCCCCATTTACTATCCGTACCAGGCCTGACACCACACAAGCGGGCATCAAGGAGAAGGTAAAGCTATCCTATATGGAAGATTAACTACAGATTCCAAGTTTTTAAATGATGAGGTCACTATCGTCATGTATTAATCAACACATCCTAAAAATCTAACCATGCCGTGATTTTATTCCAGATGTAAGTGCTGTCTTTGTTGCCACAGACACACAGAGATCGTTAACAAGCTTGAAGGACTTGTCCTGTTGGAACAGCCGACATTCTGTATCACTGTTAAAACAAGCATGGCTGAAAAATGGCACTGCCTTTAGAGCTTTGATCATTGAACTGTGGCATAGTTTTGGGCAGACCATGTTTAGCCTGATTAGAAAGGCATGCACTCTTTGTCATGTCCCAGCTTAGGGCTTTCTGCACCATGGAAAAAATTGAATCTTTGTTCTGTCATGGTACCACATGAAGGTTTTCTGGGTTTCCTCTAAATTAGTGCAAGAAGGCCACAGTTTTATTGTCTTTATAGTTACAAATGTCCCCAGATACCGATTTGTTCATTGTGTCCTAAGTCAAGGCCGAGTTTAGTATAGCTAAATTTGAACTTCTCGGTCTTGTCTTTCACCCCGCCCCCCAAAAAGTAGTCGTGTGTCAGCAGTACTTTGTTTGTATTGAATTCTGTTCCACGTCATCACATCAACACCCACAGGCTTGTAATGATTTTGCTCAGAAGAGGTGTGGTTTGAATTGGTTCCAGTTTGCAAGAAAGAATTAATCAGTGGGATTTGTGTGCTATATCCAGCTCTCTATCGATTGGGTGGTCTCCACAGGTCGCCAGCGATAGCACCAAACACCCTGACGCTAAACAGAATCGACAGAGAGGATTAATCAGTGCAGCCCTGGTGCTGCGCAGTGTTTGTGTGATTGTGTGTTTGTGCAGAGTGAGTGAGATAGGTATGTCTTGAGCTTAAGCTGCAGAGAGGTACATTAATTTGATAGATTCATATCTACCATATCCACAGGTCATGAGATATTTACATCTTTGATCCACCTTGAAGCTGAAAGCTAGTTTCTGATCATTTTGGCTACAAATTTCTTCCCATCCACCTCGAACCAAAGGCTTGAGCATAAAGAAAACACAGTGATTTAGGTAAATAAGTGATATTTGTTTGATTTTAAATCACTTGGAGGGTTGTTTTCACATTTCTGCATTTGTCCCGTTCCTCTGCTGTCCTTTTTAGCGGTTGCTTGTGTAACAGGTGGCTTATTCTGTGTTCAGATGAGAGATGAGATGATTTTAATAAGACAGTGCCAGGACTTATGCAGGCAGACTGTTTTGGCAATTCTAAGCACAGATGCTATTTTTACTCTTGTAGGCAAAGCAACACCATGAGAAAAAGGGTGGGTGAATATAGATGGTGTGGAAGATATGGAAAGAAATCTTAACCTATTGGCTTTGTAGCTGGTGCAATAGCTGGGGCAATGAAATGACTACATGTATCATATATAGTGGCAAGTTAAATTAATTGCAATGCGAAGCTACAGTCAGTGGCAGACAATGTGTTTAAAATCATACCATGTTTTGCTCCTTGTCTAAGCACTGTTTGCTCTAGTCATTGCCCTGTAACGGCAGCTAGCAGTTAAAATTCATTTTTAAACTAAACTGATGTAAATATTTCAATAAAATACCTGTATAAATAATTGAAAATCATAGAATTTGTTTTACTTTTATGCAAGACGATAAGCGGGTGCATCAGGGAAGTCATACTCATTTTACATCATGGGCCACTTTGATCTTAAGTGGGCTGGACCAGTGAGAGTACATGATAGGTGTGTAAGTTCTGGTAGCTGGTAGCTCATTGTAGAGACTTTTCTGCAATTATAAAAGATAAAGTTTTCGTTAATTCACCGAAAATGTCCTTTTTTTAAAAAAAAATGTCATCTGTCAGTATGGATGCTAAACGGGGGTGGGGGGCTCTTTATCAGGAAAAACTGTAAATCCTATGAAAATACACTTAAAAGTTTAAAATCGATGCACTCCTTTAGATTTCCTAAAGCCATCCAGTGGGACGGATTGGGATCTTCACCGGGCTGACTCTGTCCCCCAGGCATTTAAACTCCTTCTTTAAAGTCATGGAGTGACAATTTTAAGAACTACTGCCCTTAATTATCATATTTCAATAATATATATTAAAAAAAATATGTTGATATTGAACTTAAAAATGCAATTTCTTAAAATAAAGCACTTATTTGTGCATGGCTGTTGTCTGAAAAATGCAAGCTGCAATGTAGATGCTAAGATGCATACAAGGAAGGCTCAGTTTAAGTGTTGTCAGTCTTGCTTTGGCCAGTTTTAGTTCTTGATCCATTCCTTTGCACAGCTACATAGGTTCATGTCCTGGACACATGTATGCAGAGGCACACAATAGCAATGAACCGCAAAGTCCACATTCCACATGCCCTCAGCAGTCGGATCCCCCCTCTTCACAGTCAGATCTCAAGCACCACTACAGCGTCTCCACTCAAGCTTTCATCTTCTCTCTGTCCGTGTCTCTTAAAAATTCACTGTAGTTCTCTCTCCCTCTCTCTCCTTCTTTGCTGCTTACTGAGGTCTGTCTCTTCCTTCACAAAGCTTTTCTGCTTCTTATCTCCAAGCCTTTTCATTTTCTTCCATTTCTTCGGGGAGTAAATTAATTTTAAAAATGTTTTTATCGATTAAAAAATGCAGCTATAATTGCTTTAAAAATGCCAGCTGCATCTGGTTGGCAAAGCACAAACATAAGTTACTGATTGGCGCTACGGGCAAACGATTGCGTGTGAAATCAGGTTTAAAATCATCCACAGTCCTCTGGTCGGAAAAGGTATTTTAGCACATCCATGTTTACTTCACAGAGTCAGTGAGGCTTCCTTCTGTGTGCGTCACCAGTGACCAAACCTGGCACTGCTGAAATTTAAGTTATATATCGTCTCCAAACTCCAAATACTATTTGCTAGAGACTTTAAAATATGTGTTTCCGGAGCAGGCAAATGTAGTTTTTCCCTAATTTTTTGCCCTGTGAATCTTGTGTCACCTGGGCAGGCAGGCAGAAAAAAAAGAGAGGATGGGTTGACATTTTCACCAGAAAGGGCAGACAGTGAAGGCGACAGGCCAAGGTAAAGAGGGCTCACTCCAGTGCCGTGCAATGTGTGTGCTTGTTTGGATGGCCTTCACTGAATTTTCAGTTTGACTTCTTTCCTCTCTTCGCCCAGGGATATGGGCTGTGCAAGAGACCTACTGAAAAGGTCAGCTTGGTCTTTTTGCGCAGCGAACACTGTGGTCAACACACTGAGTGCAAACAGAGTGCACTCTTATATACTCACCTCTAACCGATGCATCATCGCCTTCGTCATCTTTCTCTCACACTGGAGTTTATGTCCGCCTCTTAGATTATTTGGATTTATCGTTTCTAATTTGGAATAAGTACATATACATTTAGTATGGTGCATTTTTCTGTTCTGTATACAGAAGATAGATCTCTCTTGAAACCTCTGTGTGAGAGGTCAGACAGTGAAACACAGTGGCAATGCTCCCAGTCTCAATAATGTGGTGAACTAAACATACACGTCACTAGACTCAGTGCAGACAGTGATTATGTGGTTATTGTCACAACTAGTATTCTGCAGGTATGGCAAAGATTGCACGTGTACCTTGCCTTTCCTTGCCATTGTTATGTATGTATCTGCATAAAGTTGTAAGAAACATTAGTTAAACATTAAACATATGTTACACCTTACTAGTACCTCAGTTCTTAATGGCAACAAGAATCAACAAGGTGCTGGAAAGATTCCTCAGAGATTTTGGTTCAGATTGACACGATAGCATCACACGATTCTTTCACCACATTCTCGTGCTCTATTGGATTGAGATCTGGTGACTGTGGCGGTTAGAGTACAGTGTCATGTACAAGAAACCAGTTTAAGTGACACAATGCTTTATCCTGCTGGAAGCAACCATCAGAAGATGGGTACACTGTGTTGATGAAGTGACGGATATGTTCAGCATCGATACTCAGGTAGGGTGTGGCATTTGTATGATACTCAGTTGTTACTGAGGAGCACAAAGTGTGCCAAGAAAATATCCCCTGATGTTATCATCTGGATGTTGCAGCAGAAATGGAGAGTCATCAAAGCAGGCAACATTTTTCCAGCCTTCTGTTGTCTATTTTTGGTGAGTTGTGTGAACTTTAGCCTCAGTTTATTGTTCTTAGCCGTTCCCTGTGTGGTCTTCTGCTGCTGTAGTTCATCTGCTTCAAGTTTCAATGTGTTGCGAGTTCACAGATGCTGTTCGGCACACCTTGGTTGTAACGTGTGGTTGTTTGAGTCACTGTTTCCTTCCTATCTGCTCAAAGCAGTCTGGCCATTCGCCTCTTACCTCTGACATCAACAAGGCTTTTTCAACCAGAGAAATTAAGCTCACTGGACATTTTCTCCTTTTCTGGCCACTCTCTGTAAACTGTAGTCATGGCTTTAGGGAAAAATCCCAACAAATCAGTGGTGTATGAATGAGAGAACAGCTTCACTTTAACAGGCTGATGAAGGGATTCCTGTTACATATCTCATGTCTGAGAAAGGATGGCAGGTTTGGTGGTATTTTGGGGGGTCAAGCTCTGAATGCACTGGATTTTGATATTTTGTTACTCTTAAAAGTAACAAGATGAATAGCTCAGAATCCATGAATCACGGCATCTGCCTCCACAGTAGTGATGCTTTTGCTACTAATATCAGAAAAGGCCCCAGACTCTTTGGGTCAAAGAGTCAAAATTCTGGTTAGGATGAGTCAGTCGAAGTCTAAGCGAGCTGTATGTGTGAAGCGTTCGATATTAGCTAAAGCCTATATTGTTCTTTTTTGAGGGTTTTTTGTCTTCAGCTGATTTTTGGCAGTTATTAATAACACGGTGTGTTTTTGGGCAGTGACATGAGAAATCTTGCTAAATGTTAGTTGATAAAGTGAACAAGCATTTGTGAAGGAACGGACAAATCTGCAGTGTAATACTTGCGTAGCAAATGCTTCTGTACTGCATATGTACGGGCTCTTGAGTGAGGTTTGTGTGTGTGTGGGCATTATTTGTGCACCTGTTTGTCAGAGTACAAAGAAAATCTTGACATTAGCGCCGCCTTTGATCTCCGAGAGATAAATCACCGCCGTTACCGTTTGTTCGATGGAGAGTGCTTTGAAAATCAGTGTCCTCCCTGTCTATATTTACAACTGATACATTAATAAAATGCAGTGACAAGGAAGAAAGGAATGAACTGACAGACTGGGAGAAAACATCAGAAGAGATGGAAATGGTAAAAAATATTTTTAGCCTGAGATTGTTTAGACAAAGAAAACTAAAATAGAAAGAGAAGGTTTGATACAGATTTAGCGCTTCAGGGTTTCGGTAACATTTGGCACAGAGATTGACAATTGAGTCCCTGTGTGATAAGGCCTTAAAATGAATGCATCTACATATCCAAGAAAGGCGCATTCATCAGATTCTTGGGACAGTTTTCCACCCTAATACTGTATCAATCTGTTGTGGACGAGCACTGTCCCAAATACTATATTTTGGGGCCCAGAGATTTGGTAGTAATCACATTACTACCATATCATATTTGGTAGTAATCATAATGCAAAGCAGAGGTTTTAGAACTGCTTCACTAACAACATCACCTTACGTTTTTAAAAAGAAATTCTTTAAAATAATTATTTTTGAGTTCTTTTTGCCTTTATTAGATAGTGGACAGGGAAGCGGGGGAAGGAGCTACATCTCAGCCTTGTAATAAACAGGCACCTGTTCACCTGGTGAGCTAAACTGGTGCTCCATGTTACACATACCGTAAGTTAACCTGTTAAGCCAAGTGTATCACATTTAATCATGAGTTTTTGTGACCTCTGCATCATCAGTGTGATTTTGTCCCTCGCGAAAAGCCTAAATAAAAATTGCGCAAAACATTTTTAAGCAATAAATTGCACAAAAAATGATGGATGTAGCGAACATGATACATACATGTTAATTTAAATACGTTTTTTCTTTAAATATATCAGAAGGTTCACTAAACGGTCCAGTTTCAAAAAACTAGAATTTTCTGGCAGTTATTTCAAAGTTCAGGCTTTACAGGACTGAAAATAACAGTGGTGATGATGTAAATTTCAGGAGAAAGTAACAGAACGCCTCCTAGTTTTCCTCTCATGGCGAAAGAGGTATGCCTCGCTCTCTGAGAAACATCTCTGGTTTGCAGTACTAAACGAAGAGTTTTGTCTAGGTGGTTTACAAAAAAAAAAGGGCTGAAGGGCTGTGAAAAGTCACTAAATCTTGTTGGCACCAGTGAGGTGAAGTGTGAAAGTCACTTCTGTAAGAGAGTGGGCTTAGTTGCTCAATCTCTGAGCTTAAAAACCAAATAACAGCTCAGCTGGCATCTTAAAGCGAGGATGTCCTGGGTTCAGGGTGTGTGTGTGCGCTTGTCTTACTGTGAGAGTGTCATATAAGAGAACTGTCCAGTATAGCCAGATCGTTGTAGCATTTTGTCCGTGTGTGTTTGTGAGTGAAAGAGGGGGTGAGGGAGGCTGACTCATTGACTCTTTGCTGCTCAGTGCCTGTTCATGCAAATGAGAGTCTGTTGACATGCCAGAGTCTGCTCACAAAAGACAATCCATTAACTGTCTGTTCCACCTCCTGCTATCCTTCTTCCACTCTTTCTTCCTCTCTCGTACCTCTCTTCCATTTTTCAAGTCGAGTGCATCTCATTTTCCCCCATGCCTGTCTCTTTCTCTCTGGTCTCCACCCCCCCCTTCACTTTCTGCCTCTGTTTACCTCTTTGTACCTTTCAGCTGTTTTATCCTTTACCCTCTCTCCCTTGCTGCCAGTGGCCACAGACACCCAAATCTGTGCATTTCAATAGTCTTAATATGTTAAATGTGAATATTACTGTTTGCTGCTGATCTTGTATTGTAAGATATTACATATCTGGAAAACAAATATGCACTTATGGCTTTTAGTTGGAGTATGAAGAGGTGAAAGGCAGTTCTTGCTAGCACGTAGTACAGCTGTTAATGATACATAGGTTTGATTTGCTTTGGTGTAATTTAATAAGGAAACATCCTTCCAACCTTTTAAGGTTAGAAAAAACATTGTGATGTCACTCAATAACTAGTAACTACACACCAGCTACACACTATAATTAATAGATAAGATATATGCAGTAGTATGGCAGTAAAAAAAAATTAAGTGCATTACTGCTTATCTCATAGGTGCAGAACTAGGCTGAAGAAGTTTTATTCCCTTATGGTGAACACACATTGACCTTGAAGCCGGCTACAAACAAGAATCACTACAATATACTGGAGTAGGGTTACAACACACTGACCTCACCTTACTCTCTCCTTTTATAACAAAATTAAAAAAAGGACATTTCAGTGCCTCCTGTAGCTTCTCCCTCACTAAAATCTGATCAGAGCTTTTTGCTGTTGTCTGTCTTTATTGCGTATTTGCTGGTTTCTCACAATTTTTTCTCCTCACTTGTTCTTCCAGCTGTTTCTATAATGCTGCTATTTCTCACCATTGCCTTCCTTCTTCTTCTGCCCCAGTTCTCCTGACCTCCCCCCATATCTCTGTTGCCTTCTTTTCCAGCCACTGTGTTCCTTTTCCCTAACCTCCGCACAGTTCGCTCACCTCCTCTTTCTCTGTGCTGTGATGACAGAGATGCAGGCAGAAGCAGAAGAGAGTGCTGAGCTAAACAGAGGTGCACAACTAGGGCAGCACAACTGCCTCCAGGGGTGTGTGTGTGTGTGTGTGTGTATGTCTGTGTGTGTGTGAGTTTTCTCGCGGACTAACACAGAAAATGGGAGCGACAGAGCGACAGGGACGGACATTCAGACCAAGGTGGTGAGGCAGCACTACAATTATAGCTACTGTACAAAAAAAAAAACCTTGTTAGGTAAAATAAATTCAACCTTCTTTGTGAAACAGTATCAGAAACAGAAAATCAGAAAAAAAGGAGACTAACAGTAGTGAATCTTTACAGCAAGCCCTTTCAGAAGGTTATGTTAGATCTGGAGGATGGTTTGAAATCATTGCTGGATGTTTGCAGGGCTGATATCCCAATGCCGTGACACGGTGCAGACATTACAGTGCACAAATTACTTCATGGAATTATTATTAGACATTATTCAGGCTGCTGTCATGCTCCTACCAGTTTTTCATGAGAACTTGGAAGTGCTTGATCTTTAATGATGGTCTTGCTGCTAGTACACTGTACTATACTGTACTGTCATCTCAGCTACTGATAACCAACCACTGTTTTGGTGTGGCTTGTTCTGGCATAATAATGGATTATATGAATCTAAATCCTACAAATGCAAAAATGGGACCAGGAATACGTGTATTTTTTATATAGATGTACAGTAATGTGCAAAAATCTTTGGCCAGCAACTATTTTTTATATTTTTCTTCTGAGGAGCCAAATATTCTTGTAATTTTTTTAAGTGGCCCTGAGCAAAAGGTGTGCATTGTGTCCTTTAAAAGATTGAGAAAACTGGACAAGAGGAGGACAAAACATGAACTATCTGAAAGTCATGTCCTTCAGCTAGGGGTGTTGAGATCTTGTCAAAATAATGGAATTATCAAATCATGAAATGCCTCTAATTGGCAAAATCCTATCATTCATTTGTCAGCACGACAATGATCCTAAACACACTGCCAGCACACTATCATGGACTGGGCCTTAACATTGTTGAAGCAGTGTGAGATCATTTTGACACAGAACAGAACAAAAGGCAGACAACATCCAAAGAAGAGCTCTGAATGTCCTTTAAGAAGCCTGGAGAATTATTCCTAAAGACTACTTAAAGAAATTCCAAGAAACGGTGTCTAAGAGAACTCAGGATGAGTTGAAAAACAAAGGTGGTCATATCAAATATTGACCTTCAAGCCTTTATATGCGGTTTTTCCATGTATGTTTGCACATGTTTCAATAAATCGCTGCACATATTTCCCATTTCCCCCCCCAGAAATATAAAGAAATGAGTGGTAGCTCAAAATTTTGCACGTTAATGTTTATACTTACTTTTCCAAGAAAAACAGGACCTACCCATACATTTAGAAACCCACTAAAGTATTTCAAAAAACAGTTGAACATAAACTTTGTGTAAGCGTGAGGAGTTCAGCCCCGCCTCCTCTGTAGAGAGCACAGGAGATGAGAGAAAACAAGGAGGTCAAAATCTCCACTCACAGCAGGGTTTCGAGGGATGTCTTTGGTTGGCAGCTGTGCTCCGCGTTATCAGATGTAATTATCGGCCTTTATTGGAACAATAACAGTAATTTAATTTTCAATCTTATCGGCCTATAATATACTGGGCACCAATATATCATACTTATCTAATTAATAGTGCATATCCTGTTACAGTAGTGGTCTGATAAGATGTACACACTAAATGGAAACACTGAGGGACATCGTGATAACTGAGTTGCAATCAGTTTTTTCTGTGTAACTTTTATTAATAACAACTCGGAGCGCTCAAAGTGCTTAAAAGAAGGCAAACTTAGGATCCATATATCATTATTGAAACAATGTTGCTTTGCTTCCAATATCAGCAGTTAGCTGAACTAAAATAAATTGTAAGATCAATTTATAATTTGTGTTTTCATGCAAATCAGATTTCAAAGAGAAAAAAATATCAGTGTTACTTTGTGATCACATGAAAGAGTCAGAAAAAAAGGCATTTAAAGTCTGGGTAGAGACCGACAAGACGGAGAGTAGTATATTTGTACTGATTTCACAGTCTCCATGGAGATACTTGTTAGTATGTCAGACATGTAGGCCCTCCCACTTGGCCAGGCTCAACCTCAGGAAACAGCAGCTCACAATGACATTTGTTCAGGTTGGCATATGTTTTTTCTCTGCGTGCATTTGAGCGCATGCATCGGCGTGTACGAGCGGTTATGCTCACATGACTGTTTCCCAGTGCGATGAACTCTGTCAACCAGTAGTTTTCATCTGAACTGAATCAAAACAAGATTCAGGTCCTATGGGTTGCAGCCTGCATGTGTGCAAATATGTTTGCATGCATTTTTGTATGTATGACGGTCAGCATTTCTGAGAAACAGACAGTCACGGGCCACGTGAGTGTGTCCCTCTTGGATGTATGTGTGGGGAAATGCCGTGTTTGTGTGTAGATGTAGACTGTATGTATTATGCAGACCTAGGAGAGCCTTGTGCTATAAATAAAACAGGGCTGCAGTGTGCTCACTAGCGGAATAATCTATCTGACACTATGGAGAAAGAGGGAGAGCGAGAAGGAATGGAGCAGACAGAGACGAGTCCAGAGAGAGAGGAATGAAAGACGAGTGAAGAGAGAATGTAAAATAGGAACTGAAGAAAAAGGAAGGAGCAGGGTTAAGGACTGAGCAGGAGAGAGAAAAATTAAAAGGGGCTAATTCACAGGGCCTCTAGCACTTAGTTAGCACCATGACACAACTCAGAGTCATGTTCAAAAGGGCGGTAATGCCTTTCTTCACCATGTCCTTGGGTAATCTGCGATCCATGCTCGCCTCTGTCTCTCCTTTCTACAGTATGTCTGCAAAGAGCAAAAGGCGGTTTGTTTTGTTTATGTTCCTCACACCTGTGGTAGGGACATTTAGCAGGTCCTGCACACATTTGTCATTGGGTGTAAGTGCTTGTGAGCAAAATGTCAGAAGCTATTAAAACCTCACTGAAATCTCTCTGATACTTTGCAGATATTGTTGGCAGTAGAGCTCCCGGTTATGGATTGGGTTGCTTTTTTATTTTATTTTATTTTTTTACAGTTTATCCAAATTGTCCACATCTTTTGACCTTTTCAGCATATGCCAAACCAGTACTAGCCTTCTTTGGCTGAAGTATTTGTTGTCCTGGGATCTACTAACATTGTAACTGTGTCAAGATCGTCTTGCTAACAAATTTTATCCAGTTCTTACTGACTCTTTCCCAAGAAGTCTGCATGCATTTATAGATTATAATACATTTGATCTTGCCTTTCAAAATCTTATTCAAAACATCACCTAAATCATAGTAATCTGCTGTTGCTGTAATTCTAATCTTTGTTGTAGTTACAGCATTGTGTATATGTACATTTGGATGCGCACGGCAATTTTTTGACTCATTATGTTATTATTTGTATGATTGCATATAATTTTTTTATTGAAAAATAATATCAAGCACATCCAACAATAAACAGCTGTTGCCGCTAGTTGACCTTGAGCTATATCTAGAGGACTATAATGGGGCTTGATATTGGATAATAGCTGGATATTAAAAACATCAGTAGGTCTTTTATCAGTCATAATCCAAACGCGTCATTTTTGTTTCATTAGTACATGTATTGTAGATCATTATTTGTCTGCTACTAGTATTAACTGGACATGGTTACTATAACAAGCATCTGTCTTTTTAAAGCTACATAGCTGATGTCAAAACCACAGTCTGCCTGCTTTCTCTAAGTAAAGAAAAAGTAAATAGACTTTTGCCTCTTTAATTCTTCTCCCTGCCAGGTGATGGAGTTGAAGGGTCAGATGATCCATGTGCCCGAGTCGTGCTCTGTGATGTTTCTGGGCTCTCCCCGTGTGGATAAGTTGGAGGAGCTAATGGGGAGAGGTCTCCACCTCTCAGATATCCCCATTCATGATGCCACACGGGATGTTATCCTGGTTGGGGAGCAGGCCAAGGCTCAGGATGGCCTAAAGAAGAGAATGGACAAACTCAAGGTAAATCGGTTGACAGTGTAGGCTCTGGCAAGGTAGCTAATTTATGAGATGGGTTTGCCTTCAGCTCTTCTTGGAAGGCTTTCCACAAGGTTTAGGAGTGTGTTTATGGGAAGTTTTGTGTTTTTGTGCTTCATCCAGAAGCACATTTATAGGTCAGATTGAGGACAGACTAGCTGTTTGGACTGGGGAGGGGGAGTTAGCACTAACTAGCATATAGCCTGCAACATATATCAAGAATAAGAAAGTGTATGGTCTTAAGCTATAGTCATTCCACTCGGGTGCTGTTTGTTACGTTGCAATCTTTTCTTGTGATGCCAAGTATGAACTCAATGATGAGAGTTACGGCTGACTGCCTATCAAAATCTTAACACAGTATCTACAGCAAGCTACTCTTCTCTCTTTCTCCTCTACTACCTATTGCTTGGCTCACTTTATGGCTGGCTCACCTTGTTTTTTGCTGCTGTTCAGTTTGCCAGAAAACAACATGTAGTCACGACGCCTAAACTGGTGAAACTACACAAAAATATTCAGTATGTTTAGTATGTTTATTTGAGCTTTTCCACAATGTGAGCAACTGAAGTGAACAAATTAAATCCAGTGCCTCAGCTGTACCGGCTACTTAAAGCTCCATATTGACTGTATTAATGCATACTGCCTGGAAAAAACGTGGCTCCTGGGACTCCCTCTCATAATTTGCTTTCAAAGTACCCTTGAGCAAGTCACTGAGTCTTGACCCAATCCTGTGCGTCTGTTCATTGCATCACTCTCACTGCAACTACACCCCCAGGCTAGTGTTATAAATAGCTATGTCTGAGTCAACTTGACTGCTTGAACAATGGTATAGCACTAAGAAGCTTACCCAGAGACGCAAATAAACATATACAGACACACACAATCCAGAAAAACAATCACATATAAATACATTTGCATCCACCGGCATTTTTCTTTAAATTTGGTGCAGTACTCCCACGTCTCAGCATCTCTGTCATCAGTGCACCCTTAAAAGCAAAGCGCACAACCTCTCTCTCTTCTCTTCCAGGCCACGTTAGAGCGGACTCATCAGGCACTGGAAGAGGAAAAGAGGAGAACCGTGGACCTGCTTTATTCCATATTTCCGGGCGATGTGGCGCAGAAGCTGTGGCAGGGTCAGCCGGTGCCCGCTCGCAAGTTTGATGACGTCACGATGCTCTTCTCAGACATTGTGGGGTTTACTGCCGTGTGCGCTCAGTGTACACCTATGCAGGTCATCTCCATGCTGAATGAACTTTACACACGCTTCGACTACCAGTGTGGCATTCTGGATGTCTATAAGGTCAGTAGACCGAAAGATATCCGCCTCCTTCATGGGATGTAGTAATAATAAAAGAAAAAACTGTGAAATATTATTTAGGAAAGAGCAGTTTGATTTGATAGCAAATGTAATATCTTTACCGGTTAATGTGTATACTTGTGTAAAATGAGTTCATTAAGATTGTTTTCCCGAATTGAAACCTTCCCAGAAAGTTAGAGCCCTCATTTCTTGGAATCTTTGGAGTGTTACCACACGAGCCAGCCTTTCCAGGGTGTGTCACTGTGTTTGTGCAAGTGCGTGTGCGTGCACTGTGTGTGTACGTGCCCTCATGTGTGGGTGCACTTGTGTTGTGGAAAAAGTAACTGATTAATGGCCAGTCTGTGAGAGCTTAACAAAGATGTGTCAATATTGTCCATCTGACAGTGTGGCTATATGCCTAGTTACTGTATCACTGTAGTCTGCCGTCTTTTACTCTTTTTTCATCCTTACTTTCTGTTACCACTTCCTCTTTTTTCCAATCTTTTTACTTGTTTTCAATCTTTCCACCTTTGCTCCTCTCCATCATCGCCATCGTCAGTCATCTTTCATCTCTACCTCGGTACCTCAGTGAGCGTGACGGCAGCGTACAGTTTCCCATAAAAATGCACCGTTACTGTGTTCTCTCTCAGAAGTGTCACACACATATCAGATACACGGAGAAGTGAGATGCAGAGGGTGAAGGCAGGGAAGTTGACTGTATGTAACGAGGTATATGTGTATAGCAGAGGAAGAGTTAGGGTGTCAGCTTGTGTGTGTCAAAGAGAAAGCAGAAACAGGAGGACATGGTGGGGAGACTGAATCACCCATATGTCGCCATTGTCATGGTTACTGTCGAAATGATTTAGCCGGTGGCAGGCCTTAATGAGAGCAGTTTGTCTCCAAGCCTCTCTACTCCCCATCCCCAACCACCACCGCCACCACACACACACAAACACACTTTTATCCTTTCGTGCCATTTTTTAAAAGTCTGCATCCATGACACCCAGTTTGTGTCGTCATGTGGAGATATGGTAAGACATCGATGAAAGTGACACTTTGTTTGCTTTATTGACATGTACATTCTTAAACTGTGTAGACTTGCTGCTACTGCAGACTAGGAAATACTTGGGTTTATTGCTTAAATCTTCTTCTGTTTATGCAGCAGTTGTCATAGTTTAAATATTACACAGAATCAGAATACTTGAGAAGAGGTGAAACCTCCCTTAAGTGTAAAATCCTCATTAATCAATGGGGATCGGAAAAACTTTACAAAATGCAAATGAAACACAATTTTCTAGTGTTTTCACCTCTTGTCTGTATTTTTACAAACAATTTTGATAGGAACTAATAATGAGCACAGAAAATGTGATGTGTTTGGTATTCATATACATTACACAGTTTCTGCAGATTTGTTGGCTGCATCATGATGTGAATCTCCTGTCCAACCACATCCTAGAAACACCCGATTGGACTGAGCTCTGGTGGAGGCCATTTGAATAAAGGGTGCTGTTCACAGATGCTCTTCTGCAGACTTTGGTTGTAACAAGTGGTCCTTTGAGTTACTGTTTCCTTTCTGTCAGCTTGAAGCAGTCTGAACATTCTCCTCTGACCAATGACATCAACAAGACTTTTTCACCCAGAAAAATGTTGCTAACTGCATTTTCTCTTTTTCAAACCATCCTCTGTAAATCTGAGAGATGGAGATGGTTGTGTACGAGGATATCAGCAGTCTTTGAAACACTTAACACTTTCTTTCATCATCATCTTTCTTCCTCATTCTGATGCTCAGTTTTAACTTCAGCAGGATGTTTTAACCATGTCTACATGCCTAAATACACTGATTTTACTCCCCTTACTCATTGAAGTCTTTCAGCTTTAGCTTAACAGAGTTACATGGACTCACAGCCACTCTTCATTTTGCAGATTGAGACAATAGGTGATGCCTACTGTGTGGCAGGAGGGCTTCACAAGAAGGTTGATAGTCATGCAAAGCCAATTGCACACATGGCTCTGAAGATGATGGAACTTTCTGAGGAAGTGTTGACACCTGACGGTAAACCTATCAAGGTGAGTTTTCATTCCTTTTCTATCTTGCGTCACTTATAATAATTTCAACTTGGTAACAGAGCTAAAAGTGTCTGTTTATTCTCTCCTATTCTGCATCCCTAACCTGTTTTTCTGCTGTTTATCTATTTTTTTTTTGAAGAAAACTGTCTCCATCTCTAATTGAATAAGTTATATACAGTTTGTTCTTGTGCTACTGTTGAGCCTGTACCTAGGCTTATGTGGCAAAATTCATGTGGGTGTGTGTAATTGTAAAGCAAATCATACTAAAAGGCAAATTGTCTGCTGAATTGGTTGTTATCAAAATAACTTAAGCCGATCCAAAGTCCTCTTGTAAGGTTGTTGTTACAATTCGGTGCCGAATTATGCTGTTTATTTCTTCATTTCCCAGATATTGACATTCCTGACATTGTGGACTGATCAAACCAAGTGTGATCAGTCAGTTAGTTGCTGAGCTGAATCCCAAATATCTTACCGTATGCTCTCTGGTTATCAATCATTATTCCATGGCGGTTTTAACAATGCCTTCAGTCATTACAGTAGTTACATGACTGTGCATGGAATAAAGTGCAAGTGTTTGTTTTTCCATAAGCTTCATTAGTCTAATATTTTCCTTTTAACAGTTTTCTCTGATTCATCCACTTCCAACAAGATGAAACCTTAGTTTGAGTGCACCATTCACTGAACTGCCTCTGCACTACGATAATGCTTTCTTAACAAGTTTAGTTTGCAGTCATTTCTCTTTTATGTGTCCTGTGGTTATAGTTATAAATAAAACTTTGTGAGACTTTGTAAACAGTGCCAGAAACAGAAAGAAAAAATCTGAAAAGATGAATGCAGTTTTTGAAGATGTTAGTGACATTTATTAATTGCCAAGAGATTTTCTTGGCATATTACCACCCTTAAGCCAAGCACCGAAGACTTTATTTAGAAGTGCCGTGAATTAGCCAGCTATTGTGAAGCTTTGGACTCCATGCTTAATTTGAAAATTTCATCAGCCAGTTAGCGCTATTAACACATTGGTTAAAGATGCTTTAAAGATCCTTTCTTGAACAATAAGCTTATTTATATGCAGTGTGCATTTTAGTGAAGAAAAAAACATCCTGCATTAATTCTAGTTAAGCAGCTGTTATCTCAGGATATCAACATGTCTGACAAAACATACTGTAACGTACTATATTCAGTCATTTATTTTTAGTACAAAAAAGTGTTCCAGCTTTAGTAGTGGGCTAGGTCAGGGAAGAGAAGAACACAGGTAAAGATAGGAAGGCTCCCCTCTTTCCTTTTTCTTGATTCTTCCCTGGTTACTTTTTCTATCTCTCAAATTTTCCATGTTTTCTAATCAATAAATGATATATGTTAAGATGGTTTACCCAAGCCAACAACATTTTTAAGACACAGCCTAAGTGTTGCTTAGCTGACATTGGTGCAGTTAGTACTCTTTTTTTATCTTTCTTTTTACACTAGGTCCGACACGGAAGTTTGTTGTATTTTACTGACATTTTTATGTTCTATTGTTGTGTGAAAGGAACATTTAATACAGTTATATTGCTAGAAAAATATACTACAGAATATGGGCAAAAGTATTTAATCTCTTAATCTTTGAATTCACATGTTTACAGTCAATAATTCAATTTTATTTATATAGCACCAAATCACAACAACAGTTGCCTCAGGGCGGCTTTACAATCTAGGCAACAACCCTGCAACAATACAGAGAAAACAGCGAAAACCCCAATAATCATATGACCCCCCCGTCAGCAAAAGCTTTGGCGACAGCAGGAAGGAAAAACTCCCTTTTAAAAGGAAGTAACCTTCGGCAGAACCAGGCTCATTTGCCAAGATCGGACAAAGACATGCTGTGGATTAGAGATTAATAGACAGAGATTAATAATAATGAATGATTAAATGCAGAGAGATGTATAAACAGAAAAAGGTGAGTGAAAAAAGTTAAGTGAAGAAGAAAATGGCATCATGCGAAGCCCCCAGCAGCCTGGACCTGTTGCAGCGTAACTAAGGGAGGATTCAGGGTAACCTGATCCAGCCCTTAGTTATGCCAGTCCCATATTTACAGGTGTATGTTACAGGTGTATAAAATCCAGCACGTAGCCATGTAGTCTCCCTTTACAAACATTTGTGAAAGTATGGGTTGTTCTAACGAGCTCACTAAATTTGAGCGTAGTACTGTAATAGGATGCCACCATTGCAACAAGCCAATTTGTGGAATTTCTCCTCTCTTAGATATTTCATGATCAGCTGTAAGTGGTATTATTGCAAAGTGGAAGTGTTCGAGAACCACAGTAACTGTAAAGTTAGAGAGTAGAGTCGACAAGTGCTGAGGCGTGCAGTGCGGAAAAGTTGCCAACACTCTGCTGACTCAATAGCTGTGAAGATCCAAACCTCCGGCATTAACATCAGCGTTAAAAACTGTGCGCCTGGTGCTTCATGGCCTGGATTTCTGTGGCTGAGAAGCTCCTGTAGGTGTAATGTTTCCATATAGTGTCACATTTAACAGCTGCACTTGAAATAGTAACAGTGGTACTGCCCACAACATGCTGGTGTTGAGAGTTTTGACACATCATCACAAAGTTATCACTTATCAGCTCATTTTCATAGGTACAAAAATGAAAGCTAGTTTGTGGAACTGTGTTTAACAGTGGTCTAACTGTACTTTTAAAAATGCTTTAAATGGTTTGTGGCTTCAAAGAGAGAGGAGAAGGAAAGCTGTGGGAAAAATGATGAGTACAGTATTTTAAATAGGAAGGGAAGCAAAGAGTGACGAAGGAGCGAACCGAGTTTCAACCTCTCATGTTAATTTAGTCGAATAAAAAGGAAAGGGGAATGATTTATTTATGACTATCCTTAGTCCAGTCACTGTGAAGGTCACCCAGCGCACTTATGATGCCAAAGTAGCTTTGCAGGCTTTGCTGTATTAAATCGTATTACAGGGTGAGGCTTTGATATTCAGTGTTTTTTCTTATTGTGAATAACCAAAACATTTAGAAAGTCCCAAATGACAGATACTGAGTAGTGGGTACTTCTGGGTTGGTGCAATTTTGCAAAATATGAGATTATTTAGCTCTTTTTTTAAAGAAAAAATTGATATTTGTGACTTTAACAAATTGAGGAACAATAAACATCGAGACCCACAAACCAAGGGGGTTAGGCATGAGTGTAAGAGAGACTAAGATGGACAAATGTTGAATAACAGAGAGAATGCTGTTCTGTGTACTGCATGCTCCTAACATTGTCCATCCATCTTAAAATAGAAAGGCCTTGCCAAGCATTTTTGGCCTGCTCTCTTGCTCTCCCACTTTCTCTCTCTATTTTCCCCTTCCCTTCTTTATCTTTCACCTCGTTCTCCTCATCTCCCCGCCGACTCCTCCGCAGCCTGGCTCAAAGTCCTTTCTTTTATTTCACCTCTTTTTTTTTCTTCCCTTCATCCCAAAATGCAGTCTTGTTCTACTTTCCCTGTGTTTTGCACGCTTTGTAATGCTCTCCTCCTTATCTCTCATCACTTTATGTTGGCATAAAGATATTCAACACTTCAGCATGACAAATGGTGTTCAGCGAGTGCACTCAGCTCCAGCCAATGCTGCACTGTTATGCAAACTAACACGAGAGCTGTGAGAGAAGAGTGAGAGAAAATGTTTAGCCACGGAGAGAAGACTGAGCAAGTGATCGAGTGACACAGAGACATATACAGAGGAGATGTCAAGAGAGATGCACATATAGAAACCAAACATTGTGCCTTATGTTGTTTTTATCTACATTATTGCTTCAATTACAGGCCTATGCCACGATCTGTATGTATGCGCGTGCTTGTGTGTATGAGTGGGTGTATGAGTAGGTGAGCAGGTGTGGATGGGAGTGATGTAGTGCTTGCTGCGGCTAATAGGAACTGTGCCCAAACCTCAATGGTTTTCTCACTAAATATACTTTACAAAACACGCTGTTTTAACACCCTCTGTATGCAGGTTTATATTCAAATTAAACGATTATTATTATTTTTATGTGGGCTTATGCCCAGCAAACAGAAACTGCATCTGCAGAACTGAGAAATGGACAAGGACGTGTTCATTTTGCAGCCGCCATGGATGTCGATGGACATGATCAGCAACAACAGCCCTGCAGGTTGTTGCATGTAAACGATGCTCAGTTGGTACTATTCCTTAGCCCCTCATCTGTTGTTCCTACAAGGTTTGGGGAAAAGAAATATATATTATATATATATATATATTTTATTTTTATTTTTTTCTCTTTTTTTCACTTCTATTTGGTAGGAGGGGCTAAAATACCTTTTTTGATGTTGAAGGTTGTTGAACTTGTATCATTACACAACTACTGGCAACCTAAACCATTAATACAAGGCGCGATGGGATACTTTAATTTTGTTTATGGCAAATTCTGACTCTACCCTCTGAATGTCGCAGCAGAAGTGGAGGTTCATTAAAACTAGGCATGGTTTTCCGATTTTCTATTCACCAAATTTAGTGAACACATTCAAATTGTAGCTTCAGTTTCCTCTTCTTAGTGGATAGGGGTGGCACCTGGTGTGGTCTTCTGCTGCTGTAGTCCAAGAGCTTCAAGGTTCAGAGATGGTCTTCTGCATATATTGGTTGGAACGAGTGGTTGTTTGAGTTACTCTTACCTTCTTCAGCTTCAAGCAGTCTGGCCATTCTCCCCTGACCTCTGACATCAACAAGGCATTTGCACCCAGAGAACTGCTCTTTGTAAATCCTAGAGATGGTTTTGTGGGGAAATCTAATTAGACCAGCAGTTTTTCAAATACTCCAAAACCTGCAGTCAAGCCACATTTATTTAAATCACCTTTCTTCCGCATCCCGATGCTCATTTTGAATTTATCTTCACAATGTCTGCATGCCTAAATGCATTGAGTTGTTGCCATGTGATTGATTAGCTATTTGCACTAAAGACTAGTTGAGCAGGACCTAATAAAGTTTAAGTTCAATTTTGGAACATTTTTGGAAACAGGGTTGTACTGTTACTTCTATACAGCTCGCATGTAAAATGATTATAATTACTACATTATTAGCAGACACAAAGCAAGCAACAAAGCATTACAGTCATAACTAATGATTATTTTGGTTATAGGATAACTCTTTACAATACCTATTGTTAAAAATAGTTAATAATAAAGTAAACTTCAGTAATATTTTCTTGTTAACAGAATGATTAAAATGGTAATGTTATAGTTTATCTTTCATTGTGATTGGTTTGTGCAATATAAAACAACTTCTCTCTGAAGTATATATTTTAAACTCTAATGTATTGATATGATGATGCGAGAAAATAACAATACACAGTTTTGTGATTTATACCAACCTCCTCCTCCCTACATGCCTACTCATCCGTTCTATAAAATTTGTCAGTGACCACCAAATTGGTACAAATTATTAGGCATTTAATATTAAGTGTTACCTATTAGGGAATAATCTCTAACAGGGATTTTTTCCAGTTTCAAAGTCTAAATAAAGGCTTCTGTTTTTTTTCTTTCTTTCTCAGAGCACATGGCAACATCATTCAGATCGCTTCTTTTGTCTCAACAACAATCAAAAGCCCAAGACATTCAGTTTTGCAATGCAATAAAGAGATTATTGCGAAGCACATTTAGAAGGCGGGATCCATTTTTTTAATGATTGACTAATCAGTTAACTTACTGTTTCAGAATTACAAATCGGACTTAACTTTGCTTAAGTATTGCTGTAATTTTGCTAACACCGGCTAAAGGGGGGACTCTCTAACCCTAGCTCCCAGTTTCTTCGGTACTTCTATCCAAAGCTAATGCAGTCTAAGACAGTGGTCCTGCCAACATGAAGGCAGCGCTTGTTTTTTGTTGAAACTGTTTGAATGACTAGGTATTTATTCAGATAATAATATAGGGTCTATACCTTACAATACAAAGAACCCTGAGATGACTGATGTTATATAAAATGAAACTGAATTGAGCCTTAAAGCAGTTTCCTTAAATTTGTTTTACCTCAGTAAAACTTACAAACTGCTGAATGACCGTATGAGAAATATTCACTCTTTAACAACAACTCCCTCCTCTCTCTGTCTCAGTCTGTCTCCATCTTTGTGTTTCTGTCAGCTTGGCCAGAGGCTAGAACGCGATTGGTCGTCTGCGCTGCT
This sequence comes from Etia nguti, assembly GCA_015106755.1. Lineage (NCBI taxonomy): Eukaryota > Metazoa > Chordata > Actinopteri > Cichliformes > Cichlidae > Etia > Etia nguti. Next base: position 25,252 of record VUQG01021468.1, on the reverse strand, counting down.
GCGCCATTTGCTCTTTGGCTCACTGAAGGCCATGTGCTATGGATGCTGACTCACAGCGAAAAGGGAGGGGAAGGGTGTATGAGTTTTACAGTGTCTGTGTTTTGCGACTGGGAAAGAAAGAGAAGTGTGGGCGCTGGATGTAGATTTGTTTGTGTGAGTGTCTGTTGTAGAGACAGACAAGTACATGGCCATCTGTAAGCGGTTTAGCTACAAAAATAGGTCACACTAGTGCACCTAGCAGCACCTTTCTCCTGTGCTTTCTGTCTCTCTCATTTCCTTTGTCTGTCCTCCTCTGCTGTCAAGGTTTTGCTATCTAATTATAGGGTTATTTTGTCTCCCTCTCCATTGTCTTTCAATCTGTCTTGCTCCTTCTCTCTCACTACCCCACTCGCCTGTTGTTGCTATGACTACCATGAACTGTGCTGGAATGCACAGTGTGGCATTGATTACAAAGGTGAAGAGATGCTTAAACAGATCATTAGAAATCTACTGGGTTCCACCAGAGACATTATGAAGAATCTTGAATAGAAATCTATGAAAGCATCCAACAACACCATAGACGGCGGTTGTCCCGCTCCCAGCCTTCAAAGAGCCAATCAGCAGCAGAACCAGAAAACATATCAGCCAATCACACTGTTGCAATGACGCAACATTCAAGGTTCACAACAGCGTAGTGGTAAACAAATCTACTTGTTATTGTATTAAAGATGTAGGTATGTCTACCTAGCATGTTTCCTGTCTAACTGTAGCAATAATGTGAATCAGCATGACAGCAAGAGCTCCAATGGGATAAGCCGGGGATATTACTGTTGTCAGCACTCAGGATTTAAAGCAACATATAAGATGAAAACCAAGCAAGGAAAAAAGATGTGACAAAAGAGTGAACTTCAATTACAACCAGCGCGACAGATGGGAGTTAGTAAGACCTCCATTATATAGCCGTAGAGTTCAGCTGGCAACCACGTGGCAACCTCCAGTCTCAAGGGAAAAATGTGTGTTCCCTGACCAGCTGACAAGAGTCTGCTGGAGATTGCTGGTGCAATTGTTGTAAAGAGGGTGACATCCTTGTCATTGCTTTGGTAGTTTGCAAAGAAGATGCAGATTTGTCTACAGACAGTCACTGAGAGGTTGTGAAACCAGAAACAGGATAAAAGTTATCCCTTACTCCTGCAACCAACATGTTTTAAAAGGCGCAACTTGTACTTTGAAGTGGAGACAAATATTCTCAATTTCTTCCATCCAAACTATGGAGGACTGTGGACATATACTAGCGACAAAAGGAATTGCAAGGAAGTTTTTGGTGCAGCACTGTATCCCGACCAATTTCACTACGCTGTTGATCACCTGAGTTGTTTTTAAAAATAGTTCCCAAGGTCTTTCCAAAATGCGCTCCAGTGTGCGTAACCAAAGACCAAACAAGTCTGACTTTCCTGTAAAAGTTAGGAAAAGTTATAAAAGCTGTTGGATATATTTTATTCAGTATTTTCATATCTGATTCTCTAATTAGGTTTGCGATACTGAATCGAAAAGTAACAAGCCCGATCTTGCACCAGGTAAAAAGAATACTTACCTGGTGTGTCGAATGAGCTACAAATGAAGCCAAAATGCGGTTTTAAAATCCTTATTTTAAAAAGTGTCGTCAAATACTTCAGGACTCGGTTGCACTGGCTTTATTTGGGAAGGGTGTGTTTGCATAGACAGACATGCACACCCCCACAATGACTTGTCCCCAAGTGGTAGACATAAATGCTTGGTTGAGTGACCACGAAATGCAGCGATAGCCAGATAGCTTTCACTCCAGCCTCCAGCCATTTATAAATTCAGCCAGATTATAATACGAACACCGTGTTGCTGCCATGCATCTGTTACCAAGTGGAGATGGAATCAATTATTTATTTATTTGATTAATTTCCCTCTCATGCTCATGCTATTTTAAGATTTTCATCTCTCAAAAAATCAGCTTCTCCAGGATATCAGATTAGGTAATAACATCCACACTAATATGGAACCATGATTACGACGCTACAGTTTCCATTTATCGGATCAATGCACACAAGATAGCCTTTGTACTGCAGGATAGACAGCAAACGAATTAATGGCATCAGCCTGGTTCAGCAGGGAAATCAAATTTATGAACATCTGCAACAGTGGCAGGTTTGTTTACTCATTTTAGAGGCCAGGACGAGTTCAGTTTAGGCATTTTGCTCTGAACTTTGATGCAGACACTAATATTCTTTGGACTGTAAACAGACTCAGGTGAAGCAGCTGTATAGCGTCTGTTTTCATGCCAAGTGCATGCGTGTTTCCAAGATATGCACATGGAATCCTTTCATTGCTTTAACATCCTTTCCGCTTCTTTTTTTCCCTCTCCCACCACCTTCTTTCCTTTCTCTCTCAGCTGAGGATAGGTATTCACACAGGTTCGGTGCTGGCAGGCGTGGTCGGGGTTAAAATGCCTCGCTATTGCTTGTTTGGAAACAATGTGACGCTGGCCAGCAAGTTTGAATCAGGAAGCCATCCCAGGTGTATCAATGTTAGTCCCACAACGTATCAGTAAGTACCTCTGCTGTATGTTGCATAAAACTGCGTTGCATATATACTGTATACAGTACATTAAGTTATGGAAGTATATGCCCTCACAGGCTTTTTATTTGGCGTTACTGTTTTAGTGTGACTCATTGTTCCATCATAACTTGATTTTTTTTAAAATATTCAAGTTATTTTACTTGACCTCTGTTTTCTTTTTTTAATTTTCTCTTATTCTCGTCTCTTTTCAACAGACTGTTGAAAGACGACCGCTCTTTTTCATTTGTCCCTCGTTCAAGGCTGGACCTCCCAGAGAATTTTCCCAAAGAGATCCCAGGGACATGTTACTTTCTGGAGGCGGGGACATCCCACAGTCACGCCTCACTGACCAGCTCTCGCTCCGCTCCTCCGGCCTCTATGAGGAAAGTCTCCTACAGTATTGGGACCATGTTTCTAAGAGAAACAAGTTTGTAGAGCCCATACACAGACCAGGTTACACAGTTAATTATTATGTTAGTGACTGGATTTTGAACTTGTGCCGGAAACCAATTACACAGATCTTTGGATATGCAAATGCATTATTTAAGAAAAACTTTGATTCAGACCTGTGGGATGGCCTGTATGAATGGAACTTAGGAAAGGCTTTCATCATAAGTGAAGAAGAACAACATGCCCTCGTCTCTCCTGAGCGAAGGAGATACGGTTCAAAAGACTTAAGGAACAGCTACTGCGCTAGTCTCACAAGGACCCTCCCCCAGGGAAGTGTACTGATGGAATCAATTAGAAGAGAAACCTTAATATAAAACTTCATGATCTAGCTGGATTCCTCAGCTCCAGACCTGGAATCTGTCTCTCTCTCTCTCTCTCTGACCTGCGTCTTAATACGGGAATGCTTGGAGAAAGCCTGGAGAAAGACCAAACATATGACCAGGATTGCACTCAGCAGAAATGGAACTGCGCAAATTGAACAAATCCACTTCCCATCAACAAACTGGGTGCTGAGTATAAAGTCGGATGAATTTTTGCAAGATGGCAACATTGCCATAAATGTTTGCTGTGCATCATGGCCAATTTTACAAGGATGATAACAACACAGCAACCCCTTCCTCCCCTTGCAGCTGTCCCAATGTAACGTCATGCTTTACCAAACATACGTCTAACAACTGCTACTTGTTATATTAGAAGGCATCAACCTAGAAGCGGTTGGTTGTGGTTGCGGGTGATTAATGAGAGGTACAAAGGAGACAATTTAGGGGTCATCTAAGGACAAATGCCAAAACCACAAGTATTAGGCTGACTTTATAATTCTGTCTGCTTCTAACCTACTTAAAACTATAACCAACCCAAGTCCAGCCATTTCATTGCATATTATATGTGTAGGTCTGAAAATTATTCCCAGCTCAGTGCCTTGTTATTGCTCAATCTGGACAGATATAAGATGAATTGAATTGAAATATCTGAATATATATACTATAGAAAACATAGGGATCACTCAATTTATCTCATGTTTTAAGTTGTTTTATGACTTTTTAAAAAATGGTTAATGACATGAAAGGAAGAATGACATGTACCAATGGTTTTAAGCCACTTTTGTATTTGTTGTACATTTCACTTTCGGATGGTAATGATTGGCTGGCAAGAAAAATTTAAGCCTTCCTCAAAGAATTCAGATATTTAATTTGCATTCACCCGATTGTGTCCAGATCCAATACTACACACTAAATAGTACTTATAATGCAGTACTGTGCCAAATTATACACTTAGTCGTAGTATGCGTATCTTACACAGTTCACACTTACACACATAACCTGTTTTAACTGCTTAAAATTTTTCATATACAGTATGCAGTTCTCTACTAGCCCCATCAGGTGTAACCACCAGGTTTCAGATTACGTATTAGTCTGAGTATAATTTGCTCAAGCAAATCAAGCGATGTCAAGCGAATTCATCTGAGTCAGACTTCATAAGCTATCATCATGCAGTGGGAGCTGAAGGTTGGAAGTTGAATAGTCTTTGTATATTTGATTGACTCGGCAGATTTGGGAATTGTTTTATAGTTACTTTAAAGTGCTGCCAGTGTTCTTAAACAGTCAAGTAAAAAAATGTTTTTATCATTTTGAAATGGTTGATTAAGGAAAAAAAATATACAGGGTTATAGTTTCCATTACATAGATATATATTTGATGTTAATAGAAATGTTTTTATTATGATATGAAGGGAACAGAGATAACAGCCTAAATGAAATTATTACTAATGGCCCCCAACAAGCAAAAAACATGCATAAGATCTTAGTTTTTTAAATTCGAATGAGCGGTACTCAGTTTTTCCTTTCCATGCTATGACAACATCACATTATGGTTCATGTTGCTTTAAATCTAACTTATTTAATAAACTGATAATAACATCCGTTCCAAGAGAAAAGTGTAGTTTTGTCACTGGTTTTATCCAGCACAGATTATATTTCATAATTTTAATAGGAATAGGAATAGAATAGGATCACTACATCTTGCCAAATGACATTCTTGTTGCTTGAACCCAACAAGATCAAATAAAAAAGGGCCAAATGTGCATTTAGACACACCAGAACACCAGGTTTTATTCCTGCTTTCCACATCTTGATGGCTCGCAGCAGTAGCAGGGAGGTAAAACAATGGTTAGAAAAAAAAGAAACTCATTAATATAAGAAGTTTAATAACAAATACCTTTTCTGCCCTCTAACTTAGACATTCACCAACACAACTATGTGTTGATCCAAACTGAAGGAAATGGTGTTAAGAGGGCAAACAGCACAGATTTCCTTTTAAACTGCCAGTGTTTCAGTGTTTGAAGTTGAGATGGGTTACCAGGTGCTCAAAAAACTTTTCTCATAGTTCATTATTGCCATAAAATTCTGTCAGCAGAGTCTCAGATGAGAGGAAGCATTAGAAAGCAATGAAAGCTTGCACATTTTAATTTTATTATTATTTTTTTACGTGCCACCGTCTTAACCACATTTCCTCATAACAAAAATGACTATTTCTAAAGTGTATGCTATGCAGTACAGTGCTTACAGTTGGCGAGACAATAAACACATCAGTCAAAAACATGGCAGCGTAGCTTTTTGCCTAAAAAATATTACGAGTTGCAACACAGCGAAAAAGTTTTTTATTAACATGAAACTAGGTGTCGTTGTTTAGTGGGACAGCTTTGCCATCTTAAGCTTAGAGAGTTTATCTTCACTTTAAGACATCTGTCAACTTTAAGCTTAAATCAGTGGATTATTTTGCGTAGGGGGTTGCAAAACATTTTATTACACTTTGCGGCAGCAGAGCGAAAAAAAAAATCTGTCCATTCATTTTGTGTGATGTATAGAGAACCAGAATCTGCAGTAACCATCTGAGACATCAGCAAAACATGCATCTTGTGTAAGTATTCATCAGTGGCTCAGAAGATTAGCATTTCTCTTTACATAAACTGTCTATCAGTGAAAAGTAACGTGTATGTCAGACATAATGGTGTTCATCAGGTCTTCCAGAGTTAAGGGAAGTCGGTCTTTAAAGCCAGGGAAAGTAAAAAGGTGGTTATTGTTTTTTAATTGACCATAAAGTTAGATTTCACAGCTTTTCTGTGAGGTACCAGAAGGGTGATTTTATATAAAACAGCAATTTTCAAAGTGTCTTTAAATTCAACCTAAAATTTTGTGTTATCGCTGCAAATAATCGACAATATTTGCATTCATTTCTTTTTTGGAAGGACTCAACTACTGCATTGTACCCACCAGTAAGAAAACCCTCCAAAAACCTTGTTAAGTGTGTTTGACAGCTGTGTTACTGACCCTGGGGGGAGGTTTTTACAGGGCAGGCTTTCCATACAAATGTACAAGTACTTCCCAGCTGTCATCCCGGCGATAATGCATAGACAAATTAATGCATACTTGATAAATCTACTGTAGCATAAATGTAGTGCAGTGCCTAACTTTTTGCTGGTAGGCTAAAAATAGGACATTACACCAGCATTACACCCACACAACTTGTGTCCAGTCCTTACATCTCCAAGTCTGTAGATTCTTGGCACAATAATAAATGTTTGGCCTGATCTAACAAGTCTATTTAGATGCAGAGGTGTTGCAGGTACTGATTCTCTACAGTGTTACACCACTGCACTTGAGTGCAAGTGGGTGACTTACTCACACACAGGCATACTTTAAGGTAACAATGGCAATACAACTGAGCTATAGTGTATAAATTGTTTCAAATAATGAACATGAACAAATATTTTGTTAAGTAAGTGTGTGAGGGTCCAGCAACCAGTGAAACAAAGCCAAATACATTCACGACTTCTCCAGCTGTTGTCTGCGGGCCTGATTGTGTGACTTTGTGCTTGTGTGGGTCAAACAATAGAAGATAATACAAACACCATTTATTAGCAAAATCTGTACAATTTCGATTATTTAATGTATTCCAACTAAGAAAAAAACAGACAAACCTGAAATTGTATTACGATTACTTTGGAGGTTCTTTTTGGTATAATTCCAAAGTGAATTGTGAATTGTGAATTGTAGCAAATCAAGAATCTCTGCTTTTTTGTCCTTATTTTTCTATTTCAGATTTATACTTTCTGTCAGTATGTTTGGTCCATCTAAAGCAGGCTGGTTTTCTCGACGCACCACTGTCCCACAAAACCTTCACGTGCTCGGTAATGTCTTCTTTTATTTTTTTTCAAGAACTTAAAAAAAATATAGACACTTTTGTTACTTTTTCATTCTGTGTTTTACTTTACTAAATGATTTTGTTTGATGATGCATTCATGAAACATTTTCTTTAACTGAAATAGCATGAAAATATCATTTTTATTGAAGAATAAAGTTGCTCTGTTTTTTGCAGGACATTGTTATAAACTGTTTTGTTGCCAAGTTCAGCTTCCCCCCACTGACATACAGTACAAAGGGTCAAAGATGATGGGAAACGGGACTTTATTTGTTTTAATGGTCTAGTTTTAACAGCAGAAACAAATGAGGGTTGATGCCTGGGTCCGCCAAAAGATGTGTATTTCTATGTTCAGCTCCAACCTTTGAGAAATAGTAGCTTCCATAGGTTAATTTAGTACTTAATCATTTCATGGGGATCTGTGGACCTTCATTTGGGACCCAGTGATTTGTAATCACGTTCAAAAGTCTGCAGAGGCTCTTGTACTTTGGTGTTTGATGTTGTAAACATAGCAAAACTGACCCTGGAAATGAACCCCATTTGACCCTGCTGTTGGAATTAGGCGTGTACTGTATATGGAAGGGGCATGATGACAACTGTTGGTTTCTGACTGACATTAAGGGCACATCTTCTGTCTTATATGATGTAAATAAAAAACACCAAGTATCTTTAATAAGGAACAAAGCCTGCGGCTGTTACTATGAATGTGTGCGATGACATGTCAATGAGTGTGTGAGACGGTGTTTGTGTGTGACTTTGGGGAAAATTAAAAACCGCTACATAGACGATCATATTAGCATAAATAGTAATCATAACAAAATGTAAACTTTATCGTTATTTTTATTATTATACCAAATCAAATTTGACACTTTAGAGGTTGTGTGAACATCTTGTGACCAAACTTTACTTCTTTAAGAAAAGAGATGCTCAAGGATTAATATTAACACTTAATTCTGAAACAGGCAGGTTTAAAGTAAAGTGACACTTGATAGTGTGAATGAGCAGCAGTAGCCAGCCATGGGAATAGTCGGTTTATAGGCGGTTAAAAGTAATCACTTTCAATCATTGTTATGTTGTGTGTGGTACCCTGTGTTTGCATTTTCCTGTTGCTTTTCATTCTTATTTTTCTGTGCTCCTGGTGTGCAGGTTACAGACTGTATAATATGATTAAATATGCAGAGACCAGTTGACATTACTGCCAACTCTCTCAGGCTGGAAAAAGAGGATGGTACCCACCGTGACCCACGGGCATTGTGACCTGCTATTTTGGAGCCCTTAGCATTTTGCCTGCCACTATCTTGGTTTTTTGAAAGTGGAAATGACAAGCAAGAGGTAGATCTCACTAAGACCCAGGACATTATGCAACACAACTCTGATAACAACACAATGGCATTTGTTACCTTTTTAATATAATGAAAACGGCGCTGTATTGGGAAACACAAATTCAACATCTATGTGCTGCCAGAGTGGTCGCCTCCTGCTGGCTGCTGGAAGGGATGCAAGTTTAAGGCACTGTCACACTGATTTCATATTTATTATATAGGGCTTTAGTATTTCAAGTTTGCACTTCAGTAGCAATCACAGCATTAGGTAGTGTGACACCTTCCTGCAAGCTTGTGCAGAGGTGTGTATGGGTTTATTTCTGAATCAGAATATCAACAATCGAAAAGTAATGTTTTAATTACTTTGTATTGTTACTATTGAAGCTCCCTATCACCATTCATTCTCCACCTTAAATCCCAAAAGATTGAATCTGTTCATCTGGACGTAGCGTTTTCAGTTGGAGAAACGTTTCGTCACTCATCCAAGTGACTTCTTCAGTCTCCGCTGACTGCAGCTTTCCCCAATTTTATGAACAGTACATTTGCACAATGACTGAAACTAGCACCACTGAATGAAACATGGGCTGATCATTAATATGCAAATTGTCATGACCACTGATCAAAGACTGTTGATCATTGACCAAAGACCATTTATCAATGGCCATGAGTACCATTCACAGAGAGTTGGGGAATGGCTGCAATCACAGCATTGTAAGATGGTGAAAGATGTACCCTTTGGACCCCTCCTCGATTCAGAGATGGTCTTTCCCTTTACTTACCTGGATGATTGAGCATGCGTCAAGACATTTTCTTCAAGACATCTCTCCACCTTAAAGTTGTATTTGAAAACAGAAGCTGACAAGCGTTACGTAGTTCACCTTCAATGACGGTTCAGTTCAGCTTAAACGTCTCAGTTTGTTATGACAATGTAACAGAGAGCCTATGTGCTCAATAGCAGGGCCGTTTCATTGAACCAGATAAAGGCTGTTCCTGTTGAAATGGCTCCGGTGCAGAACCAGTACAATCAATAACATGATGAAAGCAGTTTGAAGGATCATACATGTCCTGCAAAGGTCATTTCATTTGAAAATGATCTCTTTGCTGAATAATAGCAATGTCTTCAAAAAAAAGTATTTTGCTTCTTTTTCTAAAAGTACCTGAGGGTTTTAATTCTTTAATTTCTGTCTATCTTATGTTCTTCAACTCAACAAACTGTCCGCTTGCTATGATGCTCAAAGTATGCATAGTCTCTCACTAACTAGGAGTTTAAGTTTACTTTTATAACTCGTCTGACTAAATTGCTGACTAAGTTATATCAAGTAATGTAACTTAGTTTAAACAGAAAACCACTGATGTTTGTGTAAAATCAATAAGCAAGCCTATAACCTTGATAAAAGGTCATCAAACAGATCTGACTGTTCAGTCTGCCAAAATACTCCAGCCTTCATTCAGTACATTAAATAATATCAATTGCATGTAACAAACCAGTCTTTTTTTAAAGTTATGTTTGCTTGCTGTCTCTTATTTTTGTGTATTTTTCTGTATTAATCCTCTCAGATATTGCAGCGCTGCTGGTAATGTGATGACAGCTTTGGCTGTAACAGTCAATGAACACGACACTGCCAGAAGCCTGCAAAGATTTTTATGAACCTTCCAATTATGTTTTTCTTTCTTTTTATCTTTTCTTCCTCATTCCTCCATCCCTCCAGCCCTTCATCTGTCCCTTCTCCCTTTATCTTTCCCCCTTCCTTCTAAATATGCAAATATACCCCCATTATCCTAATTGGCTCTGGGAGGTTTGAATATTTCACGCAGATCATCTTCACTGATCAGGCGGGTGAATGTGGTCTTCGGCATAACGTCGTCCAGGTGCTAATGGAAATCACGCACAAACAATGTAGGTAAGAATGAGTGAACAAAGGTCAGGTTATTTTCACACGGTGCCAGTCATGTTAGCTCAATTAAGTAGGAGTTGTAGAGGTGCTGATAGTATTAGCAGTTCAAGGGGGAGTTATGATGTTGTTGTGGGGTGAGGGTATGTGCATCTGAATGAATCATGTAGTTATTATTCATGGATGGATCTGTAGAGGAGATCCTCTGCTCTCTGATTCTCTGGGTGTCTTATCTCCATTGAGGAGCATATGGTGTGCTCTGCTTGACCTCTTGGGAGAATTTCTGTGGGAAAAATGATGGCAGAAAAAATAGAACAGAATTGACTGACCTCTAAGAAAAGGTTGAGCATAAACTGTACTCCTCCTTAACTACTGTGATTTGTGTTCAAAAGCATCATGCTTAGCCTTTTTGTAGTCTAAGAATGTTTTGAGTTTTTTTTTAATTTAGCTTGTCTTATCCATTACCAAAATATTACTTTAATGAAATCTTCAATTTTCCTAGCTGTAATTGTTACAAGGTTGCAGTTAAAACAGTTTCATGTTTTTCCTATTTTATGCAGAAATTGGATAAAAAAAATTAGCTCTATTCTTCTCTTTCTGCCTTAAACTATCACACGGCATGTTGTCAAGGTTAAAACGAACTTCAACCTTATTGCATATTCACATTATTTTTCCTATTAAATAAACACAAAAAAATTATTTACTATACTTTTTAAACTGTCTGGCAGAGCCGCCTGGTGACATCGGGACACTATATAGCATAGCTAGCAGGTCAGGTTGGACTTGGGGATTGTCACGGACATAAACATGTTGGCCCCAAAAGACTGCAGAATCGCCTTTTCTCTTCACCTTTTCTCAGTTAAATTTCATAAAAGAAGAAGGTGTGGTGAGATTGTGCTGTAGAGTGGCTTGGGCTTTAAACGTTAAATGGAGATGAAAAATAATCATAACTGAACACAAAGATTTTATCTTTCCAGATTTAAACTGTAGCGTTGCTGCCAAAGCCCAGAGTCACATCCTGATGAATATTAAGTCATAACTCTGTAACTGGTTCATAGTCCGCCTTTATTTCCTACATCAACATGTAGACTTTACGAGTAAAATTTAATCATGCCTCTTATAATAATTTTTCTTGTTATTGAACATCTGCAGCAGTACTTAATGGTCATCTTTACTTCTGATTTTACTATCAGAAAACCCAAAATGCAGAGATAGGCTGTGTTATTTTTTTTCTCCCTTCAATAGTTTTTCTTGAATTTTTAATTACCCGACTGCGGTGAGAATGTAGTGCACCAATTCAAAGAGGAGGAAGATCCAAGCGCATAACACCAGAGACAACGTTAAATCCGAAATCCATATCCTTAATCCAGAGAGGCAGCGGTCATGCACAAGTAAATAAGGTAAACAAATCCAACAAGGGAGAGGCAAAAAGCAAGACCCACAAACAGTCGAAAGGTTCATACACTACATATTAACAAGACTTTTGGGAAAAGCTGGGACGCTGAGTGGCAGGTGAAAGACAGGAGGCACATGTATGGGAAGTAAGAACAGATGTGGCAGCTTAAGGACTGACCTTCTTCTTCCTCGATGTTTTGGTCAGCCAATAAACTGTCAGACTCCAGAGGTGGGCGGACCGATCCAAGTATCAATAGTATCAATTTCAACACTGGTATTGATATTAACATGATATGATCGATACTTTCTTTCTATCCTCCAAGTGCAGCATCAGTATATTGTGTTAAATAATGTTTTTGGAATTGAAAAAATATACCTCAAGTATGAAAAATTTCTTATCGGGTTTGTGTTTTATTTAAAGGCTGTAACACATTTAAACAACAGAAGTTGACCCAAAGTGCATTAGAGACACATTCCAGGTCTCTAAAAAACCCAGTTTCTAAATACACGAAAAGCTGAAAGTTGTGTTTTTTGTTGTATTAACTACTTATTGTGGAAAGTAAAGATCACAGCGATTTGGTGATCACTGAAATGTGCTCAGAACACTGGTCCTGTAAGTATCACACGGCTGAAAGGGTGTGTCCACACTGCCAACCAGCATGGGGGTATATTTGTATCTTTGCGATTATTTCATTGCTGCACTTTAAGCCAAAAGGGCATAGTCCTCAATAGTGAATAACTAAAGCCCTCTCACCTGTTTTCTTCTTTCATCTGCTCCCTCCCTCCATCTTTCTCTCATCCATCACATACAACAGTTATCTCTTGGTGAATTCAGCTGTTGCACATCACTCTCTTAGTCTCTTTCTCCCATTTTCTTGATTTTCTTTCTTTGAAGGACATTAAGAAATTTAAACAGTATTCACTTATTCCAGATTAATGCCAATTTTCGTCTCCAGAGCAATTATTTAGACCCTGCTGTTGTATTACAGCACAGTGGAATATTCAAAAGAAACCAAATGAAAGCACCAAATGGGAACAAAAGCCCTGACGTCCAGTAAATAGAAACCTTGGGTGAATTTATCCCAAAGACCCAATAATACCCATATCCTGCCTTGCTCTGATACGTTCTACCAGGGTCACCAGAGTGGAAACGGGATGAGGATAGTCAAGGATTAGCGCTGATCCATGCATATTAAAAGATCATAGAGACAACCATGTAAGGCTCTTTGAACCTTACCTCTTTGTGTGGGTCTGCATGTTTTTCTGTGTCTATTTACATGTGTGTGTCTGTAAGAGCTTGTAACCACCTCAGAGACATCCACCTCCTGTGTTTTTGAGCATTTTTGCTGGACTGTACGCATTAGTGTTCAGATTATGGATTAATTCTTTTTTTTTTACTGGCTGTGGTCAACCATATGTGACATACTTGTTAATCTCACAGATGTATAGGACAGCAATTGTTTTGGGGGTTTTTTGTTAACCACAGTCTGTATATATATAAAAAGAGGATTACTTGAAAACACCCCATAATTGCAAGCCTTGCAACAAATAGAATGTCCACTGCATTAATGCATCAGCCTCTTTTGCTTTAATTCTACATAGATTCAATACGGTGCGGGAAACCTTCCTCAGAGAGTTTGGTCCATGTTGACGTGATAGCATCACACAGTTGCTGCAGATTAGTTGGCTGCACATTCATGATCTTTCATAGTGGATGTTTGTAACACTGGATGATGAAATCATAACACACCACTGAAATTTATACTCTTTCTGCTTAAGTACTAAACATACCAAGGCTGGAAATTGGTAACTCCTCAATTATGAGGCCTTATATGCCATGACCATATTCCCAACCCATCCTCACTTACGCTCCATTGGTGGATTAGTTTATTAGATGTACACGATTGTGTGTTTTACTATGTTTTTCCTGCACAATCAAACATTTTGAGTAGATTGGTGGGTATACTGGACACATGTGATTGGGTGTTCCTATTAGGATTTTTTTTCTACTCAAACAAGTATATGTTATTTAAAGTGCTGTTTTCAATATATTCCTTGATGACCTTGATGAAGGCCACAGACTCAAACGCGCTGGTGAAGTAATAAAGCCATCAGAAGATGGGTACACTGAGGACGCGTTCAGCACCAATACTCAGACTGTGAGGTGCCAACAACAACCAACAACCATCCCACATCCAAAGTCAAGTGAATCACGTAGATGTGGTTTTTACACTTTTTCTGGCAAACCTGCTGAATCATAAATGCAGCGCTGATGTTTGGATGTTCATCATGCCCGTGCATACTTCAGGAGAAACGATCCCCCAGATCTACTTTCACTGAGCTTAACATCTTCCACTTTAGCACATTTCAGATTGTCGTTTAAACATTTGTGCCTTGGTATGGATAGAAATATGTAGAAGGAAATATGTGAGCGTCTTTTCCAACACGTTAAACCACTTATCTAATATCTATCATCTATCACTTTGGACACCTAATGTGTTTTTGAAAAATGAAGAAAAATGCTCTTTTGACACAGCTGAAATCACACTAATACACAATGTCTCCCTTTTAAAACTCCAGAGACGAACTGTATCTAATTCAATGCTTTATGTTTTGTGGTTTTGGAGTCAATCCAAGGGTGTTCAAAGGAAGCAGCAGGACATGGACACACAGCTGATGAAACAAAGTATACATGACTCTGCGTGAGTGATTTAAGGATACACTCTCAGTACTACATCCTGGAACATCCTGTAACCTCATTACCATGCGCTCATTAGATACTCATTTAAACCAATCAGATTTCTCCATAATCTAATCATTCTTTATAAATTATGAGAGAAATCCATTATTACTACAAACACCCAGCTAATTAGAACTGGGATGCACCATCTGCTGCATGTTTGTGTAAGACTACATAGTTGGGGATTCACTGTTACATGCATACACTGTATTAATGAGGGTGATTTAGATGGGCCTCACCTTCACTGAGTTGTTTCCTTTTTAAGTTATATAAAAGAGAATGACATAACTTTTGTTGCACGTGTGTACAAGAGAGCATCCCTATACTGACCATATAAGAAACGTGTTCCCTTTTATTATTTATTTTGGCTATAGATCCACTCTTACACGTGCATGTATGTATTTATGAAGCATTATCTTCATCGACTTGCCTCGTACATGAGGCAGTTTAAAAAGACAAACCGCAAACAAAATGGATTTCTACTCAGTTTTAGGAAATATTGTGTAAACTTCTCCAATGTTTGAGAGTAAGTGATTTTTATTTTTTTTCACATTATCATATAAAGTATGCACTGTTCCCATTTTTCAGCTGAAGCAGGCTGCTGCTGCTGCTAGCAAAAGTAGTCTAAAAATCCCACAGCACAGCATGACACAGCAGCAGGCAAAGTAAGCAACCAGCTGGCTGACGTAGATTTTTTAGCAGATGCGGCTTCATATCTTTCCTGCAGGAGTTGGTAAACAGCAAAAACAGTGATAAATGAGATTGAATATTGGTTTTTGCTACCTATCTTTTCCCTCTGGAGTGCTTAGTCTTCGTCCACAACTAACCTTAACAGACAGAGAGTTTATGAGAGCGCAATAAATCTCGGATAATCTAATAAGCTGAGCATAATTTTGAAGCACTGCTTTAATTTGATTGCCATAACAGACTTGGGGAAAGAAAGGAAGGATGTAATACGATACACTCATATGAAATAGACTCATGGACTCCATGCAGTCCTGTGAAAAAAGTATACCCTTATTGTTTCCATAGCAATTAAGATAGTAATTAGCAGCTAGTTGCTGCTAATCAAATGCATTTGATGTAAGAACCTCTGTAAAATCAATAGTTTTGCAGTTTGCTGGACTGGAGGATTCTGGTAACACTACAATCTATCCAGGAGTCAAGTCCAGGTCAGGTGGTGCAATGCTCACACATCACTATTAGACTCTACAGGCCTTACTTAGCATGCTAAGTGCTAAAGTTCGTGGCAGTACGATTAGAAAAAGACTAAACAAGTACAGGTTTCTTGGAAAGGTTACCAGGAGAAAACATCTTCTCTGCAGCGTGGCTTAGCTTTGCAAAATTACATCTGAACAAACAAGATTTCTGGAACAATGTCCTTTGGACAGATGAGGTGAAAGTGCAGATGTTTGGCTGTAATGCACAGCACCATGTTTGGTAAAAATCAAACACAGCACATCAGGACAAACACCTCATACCAACTGTGAAGCACGGTGGTGGAGGGATGGTGATTTGGGCTTCTTTTACAGCCACAGGACCTGAGCACCAAGTAATACTCAGCTTCAGTTGTTCTTTATATTTTATTTCTAATTAGCAAATGTAGCAAACTGTAGACTGACAATAGCATTTAGCATTTGTCAAATATACCATCTGTCTGACAGAGGATGGACAGATTATCATCATGATGAAGACTACAATCAGAACTACAAAGAGATCACTTTTTATTTTTCCTGCATATTCATATCAAAATCTGTTACTTACCTGTTACTTGGCTTGACTTTTGGCTAATGCAGCCACTACCCTTAAGCAGAGGTGATCCAAAAGGCTTTATAAAACTATCCACAGATGCAATTTTACTAAAAAGATACTCTGATGTTAAATATGGGATTATTTTTACCAACACACATGGAAAGTGAATTAAAAGTGTAAAATATTTTTAAGTGGCATTTTCTTTTGTTCATTGGATCATAGATTAATTGATCAATATTCGCGGTACTGGATGCACTATTAATCATCCAGAGATAAGTCAGATCTCGTTAAATTCAAGAGGTGAAACCGCTCTTACAGATGTATAAATAGTTAGTCTGACCTTGTGCGTCTGCACGCATTCACAAGTTGAAATAGAGCTTAACAACAAACATATCCCTGACCTGTTTGACATGTGACATTTGGGAACTTGTTCTAGTCAGTGTCCTCTTCTTCAGCTGTAGCAACATCTGTGCGTCTGTGTGTGAGAGTCGGAGTGTGTCATGTGTGCATACGTGCATTCATCCACATGCTAACAAACAGTGGATGAGGCATATTTACGGTTGGGTGATTTTTTTTTAACCTTTGTGGTCAGAGCTACGAGGGAGGAAAAGATACGTCTATGGTGAGAAACTGTTGACTTCTTGCCATAAACCATTCACTGTTATTGTTAAAGTTTCTACTTTCATCCACAAAGACGCTGCAGAGCTGTGTCAGAACAGAATGTCTAACGTGCATATAAAATGTGGAGCAAACGTTTGGGTCTATGGTGGTAATCTGAGAGAGGCAATCTGATCTTTAGACTTATTTTTTATAAGCATTCACTGGTCCCTGAAAGTCCTGATAAAGGCCTCACTCAAGGGCAGCACGGCTGTATCCTGCAAAGAGATATTATTATTTATTATTTTATTTTATTAACATCACCCTGACAGAGCACAGGGTGATGTGCCTTATGTTTTGCTGCTGGTTTAGCCAAACATCTGGAGGGCACAGGCTCCTGGTGTGTTTAAAACAAGACTTCTGCTTGCTGCTTCAACAAGGGTCATTTTAGAGGCGAATAGCAGCTGTAACGTCCGCTTGACTCTGTGGAAAAAATCAGTATGCTATGTACATACATGTGCATTGTTCTTTTTGTCCTATAGAAAATCTGTATTAGAAATAAAGTAAATGCTGGACTGCATAGATGAAACATAATCTGCAATATTCAGAATATCAGACTATATATGGAAATAATACATGAACATTCTGGTTATCTCTCCTTTAGTTACATTTCAGGAGATTTAAATCAAGTCGACTGGAGTGTAGACTCAGATAGCTCAACTATAAGGTTAAGGTCTAACTCGTTGGCTTAAAGTAGCTGAACCAGTTTGTTTCCTGAAATGTTGCTTTTGTTTTGAATTAATTTGAACTTTTCCTGGACTGACTGTCAGCACCTAAGGCTCAAGTAATGCTGAAAACTGTCCGATCCCAGGTGTATACTAACAGGGGAAGATATTTGTGACCCTATAGCGCTAAACAACATTTTTACACAATATTTCTGATGCGCCATGTTTACAATGTAATGTGGATTACAGTTTGATGTTTGAGAACTGAAATCATTTTGTACCATTTTGTACAAATGTTATGTGTTATGTCTCACTCTCTCATACACACACACACGCGCGCACGCACACACACACACACACACACACACACACACGTTTTACAGTCCTGTGGATTTTGAGTCTGTTTGTGTGTTTTTTTACCAGTCTGAGCTGGTGTGGATGTGCATTTAAATGTGTGTGTGTGATGCCATGCACTTTGTCTCCTACCCTGGAGCGAGGTTTATTTTTGAGGTGATGCATGATGGTTTGCTCCCACAGGACACTCGTGCTGTCAAAACAAATCACTGGATGTGTGTGTGTGTCTGTTTATGTGAGTCTCCACATGGCTGGTTTATTTCTTTTATGCATCTGCCCGTATTAATGCTTACAGTGCACGTATGTAGCTATGGATAGATTACTTTGCATGTGTGCATGCAGACTTTGTATGTGCAATAAAGCTATTTTACTTCAGAGCCCTTTAACTGAAAAATTCCAGCTGTAACTGTGTAAATATTTTCAACAACAAAAAACCCCCATTCCGGCAGCAGCTATAGTAAATGGCCTAGCTACTATGTCACATACATATACATGCATTACATATAAATGTTTGGTGTGTTTATATGTTTTTCACCAGCATCACTAATCAAAACTATGGCCTTCAAAAGAACCACTGAAGAATAACCATACCCTGATCCAGCACTGATAATAGAAACAGTCTCTCTCTGTGCAATCATCAGCCACCTTATTACGTACACCTTGCTTTTTTTAGACCAAGCGCGTGTCCAGAAGGGGGGCATGGGGTGGCAGCCCTCCACGTCTGAAATTTGATTAGATAAGCTTTATTTTCATTCGCTGAAACCAGCTGAGAGTTTTCTTGGCTGTGTGTTTGGGATCATTGTCTTGCTGAAACATCCATCCTCATTTCATCTTCATCACCCTGGTAGATGATGGCACATTTTTCCATTCATTCTTCACCAAAAAAAGCCCCACATCATGATGTTGTTATGGTGTTTTTGGGGTGATATGCAGTGCCCTTTGACCTCAGAACATGATGTCTATTATGGCATCCAAGTAGTTCAGTTTTGGTTTGGTCATCTGACCAGACCAGGTGGGTTAGTGCATCACTTAGTGTTTTCTTTGAAACAATGGTACCTGCCAGTTGGAGGTCTTCTGAAGCTCTCCACAGGTGGTCCTTGGCTCTGATAGATTACATTTGGTGTCACGACTTTCCATGCCTGTTTCCCTGTGTCCTTTCTCATTATTACACATAATTTATGGACATCTATGGTTTGATTTCTGTGCATGATTGGATTGGATGGGTTGTTATAGACATCTGGTGAGAATTTCATGTCAATAGTACCGTTAGAAAGATATTTACTTGTTGACGTGTTCAATACTTATTTTACCTGCTGTATATTTAAAGTCTTGTGCAGCCCCACTTTTCACATAATAAATCTATAATAGGTCACACGAGCCTGAAGATTATGTTTTTCATGCCAGTTTTCTACACTGATTATTTTTGTTTAAAAATGTAATAATTTCTACGAATGCCCAATTATGTGTTATGTTTTTGTGATTTATGTATTTTGTGTAAAAATAAATGAACCAAAAAGTCTGTAGGGTTATTAGCAAATCCTTTTTGAGGGTCGATATCGATTGATCTCTCACAACAGTTTTAATCCCAGTGGTCTTGCAATGCCTTATAACACACAGCGTTACAGTCAATTTGTGGAAGAAACAACATATTCTGTGGGGGGCAGGTGCAGGGCACCAGATCAAATCTGAGGTCTAAATCCACTGTGGCAGCTGTGACGTTGCTGTGACG
Organism: Etia nguti; assembly: GCA_015106755.1. Lineage (NCBI taxonomy): Eukaryota > Metazoa > Chordata > Actinopteri > Cichliformes > Cichlidae > Etia > Etia nguti. Next base: position 5,535 of record VUQG01021468.1, on the reverse strand, counting down.
TGTGCATGTGTGTCAGTGCCTGAAGGGGAATTGATTTTGCGCATCCATGGCTATTCCCCGAGCACTCGCAAAAGTTGACCATCGTCATTTACATGTCTATGTGCGTGCGTTAATGAGCCATTCCAAAACACAGTTATCAATCTGTTTTATTAACCCAGCTGATTGCTGTTGTTACTGGCAACAGATGGTAGGAGACTTTCTAATCAGCCCTTCATGCATTTACTTTCAATTATCGTTGTATTTTGTCCACATAACTCTCTTAAATTCTGCAGCACTCTTTTTTTTCCCATCAGCTGACTTTATTTTTTCGTCATCTCCCATTTTCAGACCTTTTACCTGCATGACTGGAAGTAAAAGTTTCCACTCAAGGAAAGAAAATATGACTCTAAAATTAAAATATTTCAGAAACAGTTTTCCAACTTGACCGAGTGAACAAGTGAGGTAGGCTGACTGTGACAGGTGGCATTTCTCAGTGCTGCAATATTAACAGAATTCATACAAAACAATGCCAGCCATTGAGGTCTAATGTTATTTGATGTTAAACCACAGAATTATCATTTGAGACTTATTAGTTATGTAATGTGTTAGTAAACCAAATTCACTGTTACATTAAATGTATTAAAGTTACTACTCAAACAAGTATGTTCTTACTTGAAATGGTGGGTGAAAAAAAAATCATCAGACATACTTTTTCCTGCACACTTAAATTAAAATCTTTATTCATGTTGAGGAAAAATACTGCAGAACTGTCTATAAAATATATATTCTATATACTGGGGTTTTTGACCGGACATCATGTGCACATTGCTTAAGGATTGTCCACATATTGGGTGTGACACAACCACCTGTTGCTAGGGGAAAAATTTGTTTTCCCTGACTAGTTGGTAGCAACTCCTGGAGGTTGCTGGCTGTTGCTGGGCAAAATCAGCTGCAAAGAAAGTGTTGTACTGAATACCGTAGAGCGATTGCTTTGATTCCTAGCAGATTGCCATGGTTGCCTGCAGTTTGTCATGTTTGCTTGCAAGTACTTGCTAAGTACTAGCCAAGCTGTAATAAAACTTGAAAAAGTGCCAGATAGATCTAGTGGTAGGTAGATAGTCATGAAACGGTCTGTAGGCCTATGTTGCTGGGACCACTTGATCCTACACTGTCACCATGATAATTACACATGCAAAATGGCAGACAACATTAGCGGTCATGTGTTTTCAAAATCTTAATATATAATAGCCCATAGATTTCTGAGGGACCTGGACTCCTTTTGCAGCCACAGGTATCACTGCCTGGTGGCCATTAAAAAGAATGCAGCTTTGAGGAACCTTGCAGACTCAAAAGCTATGTCCATCTTTCATGCTGTCTACCCCAGGAGTTGATCCAGGAGTTGAAGCTGTATCACGACCGCTTTCATACATACTTCAGGGTGTCAGTGAGGCAGTTTGAGATCTTGTTGGCAGAGTTGGGAACACATCTGGGGAGGCAGAGAAACAATTTCAGAGAGTCGTTTGACCCAGAACAGCATCCAGCTGTTTGTCTGTGGTAAAATAGCACTATTTTACTATTTCCATATCATTGCATATTCAGTAATGGTGCACATTTTGAGCTAGGAGCGTCCTTTTTGCCAAATGCAATCTGTTTATTTGCATTTGAAAAATTGGAAAAGTAGAAGTACAGATACCTGGGTTAAAAAATACTTTAGTAAAAGTTGAAGTACCGAAGTAACGTTTTTAATCAAGTAAAGGTGAAAAATTACAGGCTCTGAGAATACATGAGAATAGAAAAATTATTAATAATTAAATTCTAATTCTAATTAATGTATGTAGCTTGAATCCGTTATGTAGGACCTCTGCAGTCAAAGAGAATCCAGCAGTTTCACAGCTATCCCTGCTGATGTCCATCCCCTACACTGACACTTGGTGTAACCTAAATCTGACCATGAACACCACAGCCACTGTGTACCAGTCCAACATAGAGCTTTACTGTAAATTCATCCTGGACAAACCTACCCAGTATTTTCATGCAACATTTGAATAACAAAGTTAGCATAGCTTAGTTTTTTTGCAGGACGTTTCACAAAATTAAAATACATAATTTATCAAAACCCATCATATACAACTCAAATAAGTGAGTAACATTATGACATCACATGTAAGCTTTATATATTTGCAGTTTATCAAGTGTCACTGAGCAGTCTTTACCTTTAAATCTAACCTGTCCTGTCTTTCTACAGCTTTCTCTCTGAGTGAAATTAGCTCGCACTCTTTTCTCTCCCTGTGAAATACAGCGGCTGGACCTTTAGCTAGCAACACAGTGTGCGACATTCGATTTGTAAAGTCCTTAACTCTACTATTTCTGCCCTCTCCCACTTAACTTCCTTATTTGGCCCTCACGCACTCAGATGTAGGTGCCCCAGTTACTTATGGAAAATAGGACAGTGACTGTGGTTGCAAGTCCTGTGAATGTGTGTCTTTAGGGCACTTTTTCCTGCACACATAAGAAATGAGTGAGCAAATGTCATGCTACAGAAGATGCTCTGTGTGTATGTGCTTGTTTTTGTCATCTCTTCCTAGTGTGACTAGCTAATCGGTGATCACCTTAACCGTTTTACAGATTTGAGCCTTCAAATTTTAGGGGAGGTATGCTGGTTCATGTTAGCTTTGCAGTATAATCTCCCTGTAAGAAGCACACATTATGTAACTTATCGAGCATGGTATTAAACTTACTGATTTGTCCTCTGTTAGCCATATTTTAGAAATGTAAAATAAAGGGTCTTGAAATACAAATGATTTCCCTTTGCTGTATCCAGCTGGAGTACTTATATTAACAATGAATGACTAGTTGGGAATGGAGAGTTCATATCTCGATCTGCTGAGCTCACCTCACCTCTTAATCTTTGAATTAAGGGGTTTTCAGTCCCATTGCCACAGGTGTATAAAATCAAGCACCTTTTTAAATACATCCAGTAAATAAAACTCTAGAAGGACGTGTTGAAAATGGATGGCACATGTGATCAGCAACTGGCCAGCCAGTGGAGACTTTGTCACTCCTTAGCTAAAAGAAACTCTGGCACAAAACTTTGATTCTAATTTTTAAACAGTTTTTGTCTGGCAGATATTTCCTATTTCTTAGGTAAAGCCAGACTAGATATGTCACCATTTCCAGGATTTGTTAAAGGGACAAAACCCTTAGCAAGTAAGAGATTCAGCAGAAATCTGAGAACTAGGCACTTTACCTTTAACACTGTATTAAATGAAAATAAATATATGAGAACATATGAAATCAGACACAGTAGGCATCAGTGTGGATTTAGGATTGTAGTCATCCCATTTAAGAGCACATGCACTAATTACATGGCATTTGCACTAATACTGAGGGTTACTGAGTTTCAGTGTAATTCCATGCTGTACCTACAAAAGCTATCACATTAACTCACTGACTAATCTCATCACCTGATGGAGTCCTGGCATTCATCGCACATCTGTCACATCTGGTTAAACAGCTAGGCGGCTGATAGATAACCAGTCATCAACTAATTGGAAGGGCGGTGGTTGGACAGTCCTTGGGTACTGCTGAAGCTCATCTCACACAACCGACGTGACATTTGTTGGAAAAAAAACTTCAGAAACTCTGAAGTTTTTAAGGTTTTCAAAATTTGACTTCCACATAATAAAAGAATGAAATGTCAGGAATCCTGTGGTAAAATACTGTAGCTGCTTCACAATTTGCAATTTATTGGATTGTTTTCAAATGACTCCATCCAGAGGAATAAACACACACATTTTGGTGCTTGTAGCCACTTCTGAAAAGTTGTCACAGTTAGGCGTCAATGTGGCCTCAGCATCATGAGACAACAAAACAAAATCAATCAGTAACCTGATAACAAAGGTGCCAAATTAAAGATAAGGAAAACAAATCGGTTATATCTTCAAAGTATTTTTTGTGAATGTTTCGTCTGAATGGCTGCACTTAAATGTTTCATCCAAGCTTGACTAGAAGAGCACGTACAACTAAGTAACGTTTCGTGCAAACTTCACACACACGAGACAGAAGTACACACGGACACAAATATTTAAGTATGCACTCGGCAGTCACAGCGGCTCACTCTGCAATCAGAGCAAACCAACAAGTGTAAACGCGCAAATTTTCTGATCATTGGGTATTGCATGTCTGCCCTGTGTGGGTACTGGTATGTTGTATGCGGTATTTGTATGTGTGTGCGTTTGTGCATTTTGATTGTGTCAAATGTGGCGTGACTTTCTAATCACGTTGGGCTGCACAGATCATGTTCCAAAGATGTGAAAAATAAAACCACAGTCATGACTTATGATCGCAAGGATGCAAGAAACAAAAAAATAAATAATAAATAAGACTTATATTTAGGAAAAACTGCTCTGGAATCATAGCCTGTGATCTCATTTTGACAGTTTTCTATAGGTATTACCATTAATGTCTATGGCTGTTTATGATTTGTCCTGCAAACCACTGAGGTTGGTTGATTGTGGCCTCAGAATGAAACATTGTATGCCACTGAATAATGTATGACTCTAAAGTGGAACCAGCCTGAGCGATAGAGGATTATAACGAATTCCAGTGGCATATAGAAGTCAGTCCTCTTATCCGTTGCTGAAACACTGCTTCATATCTGAGCAAACATGAAGCTCAAAGCTTGGATTGAGAAAAAAAAACTTGACTCGGGGCATGTACGCCATATCTTCGCTGACTCCGAGCTCCTACATCAAAGTAGCACCGCACCATCAGAAGTAGCAAAGTTTTAAGTATCCACAAGGAAAAAAAATGCAGGAGAAAAAAAAAAATCCCCTCTGAATATATTTTCCAGCCGACCAGACAGACATAACAAAGTCAGTCTATGACACTACAGTAAATCACTTTAGGCTTCAGCTCACAATCTGTTCTCACTGAAGTGGTGGCTTGGCAATTCAAAAAAGCATGAATATGAAAATATCTTCTTCTTTCCTTTCAGTCATTCTGTTGTGGATACACATGTATCCTTAGGCTTATTGTTTTGGCTCATGATTCCACCCCTTCTAAACTTCAAGCCATGGACTGCTGCCCTGAAATTCCCCTGTAAAATTTCTTCATGCAATTTTCAGTTCATTGTTCCCTGATGATGATTGCGAGTCCAAACCCCGAGGTAGCAAAGCAGCTCCAGAATGATGCACTCCACCATCATTCATAGTCAGGCTGAAGGTTTTTGTGTTGTTGTGCAATGCCTTTTTTCCCCTTCCAAACAAAGTGATGAGAGATGAGAGATAGGCTTTATTTGTCAGTTGCAGTTGCCCACAACCGAGATGACAGACCTTGCCGACCGTACATACAATACACAAACATCACATTGGGGAGACAGGTCAGGCTAGGTAGCAAGGCAAAAAAAACATCAAAATGTGTAACACAAAAGGATAATCCAGGAATGCACAGATATCAACACACCATAACACAATAAAACACAGACAAGCAACATGGGAGAATATTCCAGTGTGTACAGCTGGATCTGGGACCGCTGCAATCTTCGATTGCGCCTCC
>VUQG01021466.1:0-11929 GCA_015106755.1 Etia nguti | reverse complement strand
ATGAAAGAATAAAGTTACGTTGAAACCAAGCACACCATTGTTTTTCTTGTGACATTACCAATAAGTTTGATGTGTCACATGGCCCTCTTCCTATTGAAAAAACAAAAGTTGTATCCAAGATGGCCGACTTCTAAATGGCCACCATGGTCACCACCCATCTTGAGGAGTTTGCCCCCTCACATATACTAATGTGCCACAAACAGGACTTTAATATCACCAACCATTCCCATGTTATTACGGTGTATCCATAGAAATGGCCCACCCTGTACATGTGTGACTTTGTGGATTACGCATGGAGCTCTAGAAGGAGCCACAATTGCAGGCAACCTGCTAATGTACTGTGCCTAAATGCACTGTAGATACTAATAGAAGGCTGAAGCCTAAATGACCAAAATAAACACAAACACATAAAAGTAGCAACCAAAAATATAGCTATTCATTTAAGTACACATAATATGGTTTTACTGGTAACAATTGGACACAAATGTTCTATTACAGACAGAATAATTACCTGCAGTAACTTCACTGAGTCACTGAAAATTAATTAAAGTCTTACTACACAAAATCTATTTATAATTAGACTACTTATTAGTCACAATAACATTAGCGGATGTTCCTCCATCAATTAGAATGTCACAAGTACAATAAAATGTCAATAACCTGAAGCAAGAGCAAGTGCGGGAACTAAAAAGAGCTTTTAAAACAGTATTAAACTACTTGACAGCTGGGGAGCACAGTCAATAACTGCTTGCTGGGAGAAGTTACTCAGGAAGCTCTCCATGCGCTCAATTAGAAAACATCATTCCACATGATAGCAAATGACAGATGCCGCCAGCTTTGGCAGTGAGCTGGAGAAACATTACTCCCGAGTTTACTACCGAACGTGTTTTCTGATAACAAGCTTAGCAAAGCCTTCGTCCACGTGTCAGATCACAGCAGAGTTGAAATGCAACAAATAACAAGCACCTGTCTTAAAGAGAAAATCGTGCTGTATATTATGTGTCAAAAACAATGATATACTACAAGAAATGCAGAGCTGATGTGCGGCAGTGATTTCCACAGGAGTGACACGTTGCCTTCCGCTCTTTGTTTTTACAAATCGCACCTGAAAACTGAACACGGAACGCAACCCAAGTGTAGAACAACGTACAGGATGTTGTTTACTGCGCTCGGATGTTTTCTGCTGCATTATGAAGCATTGGAATCACATAAATTTACATTAATTTCAGCCTTGCTACCCCCACATATGCTTAGAACATTACTCCCTATGGAGCAAAAACACCGCCAAGACTAGAGACAACATTATGAAAGCTTGAACAAACCGAACGCTCTGAATGCTTGAGTATTATATTACATGCACGCAAAAGTTCACATGACACGCGGGGAAATGTTCGCAGATGACTGCACAGCAAGAGCGATTATTGCTTCACCTTGTTTCTGACAATTTTGTGGAAATTGGTTAAAACGAATCCCCAAACTTCTTGGGTAATCATGCCAGTGCAGATGTCTGCTTCACACTAGTCAAGAGTACAACAAAATAAGGAACTTCTACTGTCATCAGATTTTATTTTTCACCGGAGACTGCACTTCAGATGTGTCGAGCAGATGTTCCGTCTCCGTCTCTCAGCAGTTTTTGGAGAATTATGAAACCAACCAGCCAGTCACAACACTTTGCACAAGTCATTTCTCATTTACACCCACCCACCACCCCACTCCAACAGACACACACACACACACACACACACACACATTCAACGGCGACAGCTTGCCTCAGTCCCCTGGTGCTTTATTTTCAACATCCTAAATTTGATGAAACATGTCCAAATGCTGTGTGGCTTTGTTGTCAACAGTACTGAGTGGGATTTAAGAAAGACATTTCTTTTAATTCTCTCAATTCTGAAAGAAGAAAAGGCCGTCTGTGCCTAATTCTACTGCAGCAACACTACATAATTGAGTGTTAAAAGAATTCAATTATATTGTCACTTCAGTTCGATCAAGAACTCAGACGCTGACTGTTCTCGAAGCTCCATCCCTGTGCTGATAAACAATCACCTGTTACCACTTCATCAACTCGTGCATTTTGTGACTCATTTTCCTGTGGTTTTCAGTAATGTGCACTTTGGCAACTATGTTCTGCATCTATTTTCATATGAACATTGCTGTGGATTACTAAGTTCTCAAATATAAGGCCGCAGGTGCAAATGAGGTGCAAAAAGACACTTTAACTTCTTCAACCCTTTGCCAAAAACAACTGGCTTTTAAATCTCGGTGTTCTGGTTTGATGCAAAGTTGATCCTCAGTTCAATAAATATCAAATGGAGCACTATTTTGGCAACCCTCTTTACCCCGCCTCCCTGTCTGTGGTTGCAGAGTAGGGCTAATCGCAAAGAGATTTGCTAGCAGGATGTCTTACGAGCAAAAGAAAAAACTTAAAAAGATGAGTAATGAGGTAGAAATGAATATCTCAGAAGAGCAGCTTAGGGTGAGAAGGTTGGAGGCAGCATTGGCCCAGAGGAGGGATTGTGACTATATTGGACAAAGGATGTATATGGAAAAAGCGGAAGACCAGAGAAAAGATTGATGGATGTGGTGAAGGAGGACATGCAGAGGGTTTTTGTGACAGAGGAGGACGCTAAGGATAGGATGAGATGGAGGCACAAGACCCACGTGGTAACCTCTAAAGGGAGCAACTGAAAGAAGACGAGAAAAGTATTTTTATAGGCTTTGCAGCAGCCAGAGTAGTGCTGTGTTAGTGAGTGTGATTTAATAAAACAAAACAAGACAGTGCTTCACAGTATGCATATTAAAATTGTATGAATGTGTGGGTATGTTGTGCGCAGTGGTAACTATGACTGTAAAAATGTTACATTAATGAAGTCTATTTAAAGCCAGGAGGGAAAACTTGCCACAAATATTGCATCCTGGAAAATCTGATCATATTTACAATTATTTATTCAATTCTGTTAATATGTTACATAAATTTAAGTATTCCTGTTGCAAAGATAGCCTGATTCTTTCTGCTGCAGTCCTAGTAAGTGTTAATCAGTCTGAGAGAACAAATATAAAAACTGACTAGGCTTACTTAGCATTGTTACACAAGGTTAACCTAACGCTACATAAAGGTGTATAGGAAAATAACTTTTAAAATTCTTGCAGGCAGCAAGTGAAACAAAAACAAGTAAAAACAAGTGCTTGCGTTCATAATTTTTATGGACAGAATTTCTAGATACAGCCAATTGGGACGGTGTTTCCACTTTACTGGCCTGAAGATCATGTCTTTGTTCTCCAGAGGCAATGCGGATCTTTTGGACGCGTCAAGTAATGACATCTAGCATGCACTAGGGTGGTTAGCAGCTGAGTGTAAAGCGCAGGCATGAGAACCCACAGCTGCAAGTCTGAAATCATCCTCAGCCAGAAGAGAGGGTGGAGTTCTTAGTCCAAGTTGGGGACAAGCTCTTGCTAGTGACTAAAATAATAAGACTGCAAATCCAAGTGATAGAAATGAGCTTCTTTCAAAGGGTGGTTGGGCTCTCCCTTAGAGATAAGAAGGAGAGGCTTGGAGTAGAGGTTCTATTCCTCAATATTTAAATGTAAAAAAAGGTTGAAGTTGTTAAGGCATTTGACCAGGACACCTTCTGCATGCCTCTTAGGTGTGGAGTTCTGGCACTGTCTTACTGGGATAAGACCCTGGTGTCATGGTCCGCAGTCCTCGCATGGGTTATCTGCCATGGTGATGTGTGTCCTCATGTCCCCCGTTTCCCCGTGTTTGTGTGTGCGCGTGTGTATGTGTGGTGTTCTGGTTTCTCTGTAAGTCCGGGCCCGGTGAGTGGTGTCCCCGTCATGGGGACTCGCCGCACTTGGAGTGCAATCACGTACCTGCAGCTGATCAGCCCCATCTTGGGAGCTTCTTAGCAGAGTGGCTGAACTCCCATCGATGCCGGATGGTTGTGATAGAATCAAACGGAGGAGCGGAGCGGGCGCACCGTGAACTTTGAACAGAGGAGCGGATCACAGACCACTGTCACGGGAGGAGGGGGAGGAATAAATCAGGGAATAAACACACACTCACCGGGAGCACATGCTGAAAATATACTGCACCTTATTGTCATTTTCATTGTAAATAAACACACTGTCTTCATTCAGAAAATCCAGCGTTTGGGTCCTATATCAGGGTCACTGACACCCTGGGGCAAACACAGCACATGCTAAAGAGATTATACCTCTTGGCTGGCTAGGGAATATGTTGGTGGCCCCCGGAAAAGATGGAAGAGGTGGTTGGGGAGCTAGAGGTCTGTTCTTGTGTTATTTTTATTATTATTATTATTATCATTATTATTATTATTATTATTAAGGTGGCTGGGGACAGGAATGTTTGAGTCTCTCTGCTTAGACTGCTGTTCCTGTTACCTTGGAACCGGATAAGGGAAGAAAATGGATGGATGGATGGATGGATGGATGGAGCACAATTATGAGCTGCTGTTTTTGATGCTCTGTGAAAACATTCATTCATGGCAATAGAATACAGCGTACAGTCGAAATAACTGAACATGATTACTGACCAAGCAACAAAAGACAGATGATACATGTGGCAGAGCAGGATTTTAAGAAATCTTTCAAAGTACAATTACATTAGCTTAGAAATAACGTGTCTGGGGTGAACACCTCCTCTCGCCTACTGTCAGCTGGGATAGCTGCCAGCCTGCCTGCGGCCCTGGTTGGATAAATGGTTAAGAAAAAAGATGGAGTTCAGAAATAACTGTGATATAGAGCCAGTCATGATTTGGCTATTTACTTAGTGAAAATTTTTCATTTACAAAATATTTGACTTTTGTCTCACAATGCTAGTTATCAAGTCATTAACTGCAAAGCATTTCCAAATGTTTGCCCTGAAGGTGAAACACTGTTCAATTAATATTTTTCCATTTTAATATTAGTAATGATGCGCAGCACCTATTTTCTGAATCTGAAGGGGACTCAAATAGTAAAAGGTTTTTTTCTTCTACCTTTTCCTTTATGTGTGTTGCAGTTTCTTATCTCATTCACTGATGAGATTTGGCAATGAACACATTTGCACTTCCAACAAATTTTTCAAATTCTTTGGTTCAAAATCTTTGGGTTTTTTTTACTATTATTATTAATAACTGAAAGGTCTTTGGTTTCATCTTTTAAGCCCTTTCTCCAGCACTTTAAAGTAGTTTCTTTCACATGTTAAAAATAACCAAACAGAAAGATCACAGTGAATTAAATGGAGCACTGCTGCCTGTAACTTGGAATGATTTTCAAGTACTCACATGAATACATTACCCTATTAAACTAAAGTCACTTTATATTTTATATATTGTTTCTGTTAGTACCAAACCTTAACAGAGATTTGATACACTTGTTAAGGGCAGAGCTATACTAGTTCACTGTTGCTGCTGGCTTCCAGCAAAGCTAATATTAAACTAATATTAAACTTGGAAGTTACGCAGCTGAGTAAATAGACATTGTACTTGCTGGATTCTTGGCTTAAATGCACTAAAGGTACAATGTAGACCAAGTGGAGTGACTGTGTGCTACAAATGAAACACAGCTATGGGGCCTTTTGCCGGCAGAATAGTGAAGACTGTTGTTTTGCAGCAGCTAGACAGGCAGCATGCCCCGCAGCAGACTGATGACGATGATCCATATGGGGATCCTCAATCGAGCCAGCTCTCAGATCAACAATAACGAATCCAGAAAAGAGTCGACGCCGCTGCCAACACTTTGACTTCATGTGCACATCATATTAGAGCTACTTCAGGGGCAGAAGGAATGTTTGACCTTTAGTTATGACTGTGGCAGGAACAAAAGGAAAGGAAGACAAATAAAAGGCTGCAGCTATCAGTGTGATTGCAAATTTTTGTTTGTTTTTGAAGTGTAAATTATTGCTAGCTATCTCAGTGAAAAGATATTAGCAGATTGGGTTTCTTCAGCTGAGTGACAAAGTGAAAAAACCCCCCCAAACAAACAGAAAAAACAGGGAGTTAAATGATTAAAATCGAGACCGATAAGGAAGAGACAACTTCAGTGAAAAGGTTGACTAGAAAAACAGGAGCGGTAGTGAGATGAGGGCCAGGGAGCAATCCAGCCTGAGCCAACAGTTGCCGCAGTGTATAAACCTCTGAAGGTTAATTTCTCCAGCTCAGCATCTTGCCAATATCCCTGCGATCAGAACCTCTGTAGGCCAGCCATCTGCTTCCCCTTTTCTCTCTGCCTGCACTGCTGATTCCTAGTTGGCTCCATGAGGGAGTGGACATGCATCAGGGCTGTTTTAGGATCTAATGTCTCAATGTAGAAGGAAGGAAGGGAAAGGGATTAGGCAAAACCTCTGATTTTTAATCAGTGAGTTAATTCTAGACTTGCTGTTAGCAGTTTGTACATAAGCTGAAAAAAATATAAAAGGAACAGATTATGCAGATTCTTCTCTTCATATAATGAGGTCAGGATATGTACACGTAATCGCTATGCACCAAAAATTAGCTTTTTTCTGTGGTTCTTCTCGGCTTAGGTGTTGAATAAATGTGAGAGGATATCCCTAATGTGGTCACCTCCGTGGGCACAGAAACTCCTCCCACCTACTGTTTGTGTTTATGAGGGGCAGCCAATCAGAAGAAAGCTTGCTGAAAGGAAGAGGAAAGAGTGCTAAAGCATCTTGCTTCAGAAAAAATGACCCGAGGAGCTGCACCATGGCCCAGTATAGGAAATATTTGAACATATTTCATTTATTTTCTCCAGCGTCCTTTATTTAAACCGTCAACATCTTGAGTGACTTTAGATCTTCCTGACAACAAAAGAAAAATATATAATATATAGGCTAGTTGAAGCCAATTTGAAGTTCACAGCTCACATCAATTATCCTGTCAAGCATGGGGGGAAAAAAAGAGCCGGAAATATAATTTACGAGCTCCCGACAGTTTTTTTTCTTTTTTTTGTTGCAACCTAAAGCAATAATACACTTTCAGTTCAGTGCTCAGCCACAATCTTTTCATACACTGCCACTTCACCAAGGGGATAAGTACTAAGGGTATATTTTTCTTGACCTAGGAGGACACAGTGTCAATTATTCGGGGTAGGGCCGGGTGGAGGACTTCATTCCCTAATCAAAATAAACGGCCAGGGCAGCAGAAAGTGAATGGAGCTAAGCCCTCAATATTCCTTCGAGACGGGGGGGTGGAGGAGTTGGTTTGGGCCACAAACAAATCCATTACCACAAGGTAAACAGGACACATCAGCACTCTTGGCCCATTTGAATGGTTCGAACCCTTTGACCACCCCCCCTGCACAGGATCCTTCCGTTTCAGACGCGGGAGCTGATAGCAGGCGTTTCTTTTTTTTGCCCCCCCTTTGCACGCCACCCTAGAGTCAATCTTACATAATACATTTCTGATGATAAAACCCTTCCGCTGTGCATATGGCAGCTCTGCTAACTGAAAGTGGCTGTGACTAACTCACTGTAATAGGAAAATTCAGCTTACTGCATATAATAGAGAAACGTGGAAGAAGTTCAAACTTGAATGCATTATTACAGCTTAGTGTGGTCTTGAGCAATTCACAGAGGGTGAGGGGTTGGAGGTGGGGGAATGGGATGTCATTAAAAGCAGTCATAAAATTAGACGTTTCCCCCTCATTTTTTTCCCTTCACCAGCTGGTAGTCATTTCACTGTCAGGGTGTATATAATTTCCGCTGATAGTGAAGACAGTTCCGCTTGAGGGAACTATTTTTTTTTTCTCCATTTATAAGTGCTTTTAGGGAGCTCCTCGTACACAACAAGGCTTTCACGTTGTCCATCTTCTTCCCAATGTCTTTTTCACAATAGCTTTGCTTTTGACATTAGACAAAGCTATATCAGGGATAATATGAAACTGTCATGCTGTCCTATAAAGGTTTACAGAGTCAGTCAGCGATATTGCCAAACACTGAAGCCAATGGAAGAGGCACTTGCTAGAAAAGTCAAGGTTGTAGAAAGCCCTTATTCACGGTGCAACTTCAGTTACACGCTGCGCTTCAGAATCAAAACGTTACTAATGTTTTTCACTTTCAAAAGTATTTTCAATGTATTTTTAGTCAGTTCATCATAGATTTTGAGCACACTGAACAGTGAACAAAAAGCACCCATTAAAAGTGCTGTTTCAATAGGATTACTGAGTCAACCTTTAATCTATTTCAGCTGTTATCATAGTTTTTTTTTTTTGTCCTGCATATCGAGTACAGAAGGGCAAGGCTAAGAGTTGCTGGCCTTCATTACAGCGCGTGGCACATTCCAATTTTTACCTAAGTAAGGTTGGATTCCCCTTGAAGCTGCTAAAGCATGGAGATTGTTGTCATTTCAAAAAGAAAAAACATTCAGAAGCACCTTCCTCTGTGAGCCTACTGTGCATGGTGATCAAAAGTGGTAACTCAATAGGTGGTTGCTAATGAGTGTAGAAAGTACTGCAGAAATTTGTTTCACAAGTCATGAAAATTTGGGTCCAAACTGGAAAAACTAATGCCACAAAACTAAAAACAATGGGCTGACTTGTAGCTGTGATGACCTTTAATCAGTTTAGCAAAGTTGGAAGTGGAAGTGTAGTGTAGTGAGTGACACCACTGCAACAGATCCCTGAGAGCAGGCACGTATCCCTGGCAGGGCTGTGTCAGTGAGAGGATCTGGTGTAAAAATCTTCCATATAAAGGATTTTTAAGGCCAAAATTTGTGATTATAAAATATTTTTGTTTGCTTTTTCCTTACAGACTAATGAAACATAAAAAAGTTCCCTAAAGTTTGTTATGTTTAGTTTTTTTTTTTTTTTTTTTAACAGGCCTTACCCAGATAATATGACAATGAAGTTGAATTTACTGTCACAACAAGTCATCAATCACTTGTTCACACTCTGTTAGCAATACACATTTTGGGAACGCCCTCTGGTGGGCGAATCATGCAACATCAACACACATAACACAGTTGAAGGGCGTTTCTCACATTTCTTCTTCTTCCATCCATTCTCTTCCACTTATCCTTAACAGGGTCGTGGGGGGCTGGAGCCCAGCTACCATAGGGGGGAGAGGTGGGGTACACCCTGGAGAGACTGCCAATCTGACATAAGGATAACACAGAAAGACTGACAATCATGCGCACTCACACTCACATCTATGGGAAATTTAGAATCACCAATTAACTTAACCCACCTAACTGCATGTCTTTGGATTGTGGGAGGAAGCTGGAGTACCAGCTGGACCCATGCACATGCAAACTCCACACAGAAAGGCCCCGGCCTGATGGTGGAGCCAAACTCAGGACCTTCTTGCTGTGAGGCAACAGTGTTAACAGTGTTACTTTTTAAATTTCCACCTACCCCTGTTAATAATCCCCATACCGACAGACCGGCAACTAGCTAATATTAGCCAATATATCAGTCAGGCTCTATGTCAAATCAAATACATGTGGCTCCTTCAACTGGGATCACCCTTTGTGCATAAGGAAGCAGGCAAAAGAATAGTACAGATACAGTAAACAGGATTAAAAAAAATGGTTTCTTTGTTTCTATATATAACACTTTAGAACAGGGCTGAACAAATTCCCCAGAGAAAATGTAAAACACAAAAGAGCGGACGGTTGACTGCTACTGCTCAAGGCCATACAAGAGCATTTAACTAGCAGAGA
The DNA here is from genome assembly GCA_015106755.1 of Etia nguti. NCBI lineage: Eukaryota > Metazoa > Chordata > Actinopteri > Cichliformes > Cichlidae > Etia > Etia nguti. Next base: position 2,267 of record VUQG01021466.1, on the reverse strand, counting down.
TTAACTACTATATTCCCACTGGTAGCCTAGATGTCCTAGTGTAGCACCTCAGGGAGGAGCAATACCAGGAAGAGAGTGGTGGAAGGCCTAAAAGAAAAGGGATGTGGGGTGAAGTGTCCATATTGTGGTGATGGATTCGAAAACTTGACATTATAGAGTGACAGGTGAAACAGAACAGAAGCACTCAGCCGCCATTTGTTTTTAACATTTGAGTTGCTCTGTAAGGTGGTGATTATTTTGTCATGTTGATTATTGCATGCCACTAGAAATCACCCCAATCCTGGTGGGTGAGGATGGTGTTAATGACTTCTGTATATTGAGAATAACAATAAAAAAAAAAAGAAAGAAAATAAAACGATGGAATACAGATCCTTTTGCAGACCTCAACTCGAATTCACCTTATTTAAACTTTAAAAATGATGGCACAGCAGCTGTGTTCACAAGTCAATTTATTCCCTCCCAAAATATGTCTCTCATTTCCCCCCACTGTCTTGACCAAGCCTACACATGACAGCAGTCGATCTAACTCGGATGGACATATCTGTGGAACCTCCTCAAACTGCTCCTGATCCATCTGTGACATCTTCTCGGGCCATTTCTCGTTAGCGTTCATAACGTCACGGCCGTGCCCACTGCCATTCATGTTATACTGCTGTATGATATGTTTCACTCAAATCAGTCTCTCTCTCTGACACACACACACATACACACAAAATCCAAGTTTGCAGTGCCTTGCAATCAGCAGTCATCTAGGTAAATGGTAAAAATTCCACACTCCCAACTTTAAGATGACTGTGAGTTAATTCTGAAAATCAGGCATCGGAGCAGGCAGTTATAGAAATGAACCTGAGCAAGCTACTTTTTTTTTCCTGGGAAAACTTTTTTTTTTTCCTGTTATACTGAGTTTTGTCAGTTCCATGTCACGCATAGTTGGAAATTTTTTGCACACAGTAATCAATAATGCCTCAAGATTAACACCTGTTGTGTCTCAAAAAAATCAACAAATTTCAGGTGCAATCAAGTATAACCACAGCTTAATCACACAAACACAAATAATAATGCATTGCAGTTACATTATCATTGTCTGGGTTTACGGAGCCATTTCTGGCTTTGTAATTATGGCTGTGTTATTCTTGCAGTTCTGTTAAATGTTTTTACAGCAACTGAGGACAGTAGATGCTTCTGTGGACACACCCTTGAGTTGTTCCTTACGCCATATCTTCCATTTTCCAGTGGAATATATGACTGCAGGAAACATATAGCAATGACACTTCGTCTTTTTGGCCTCCCTCAACCGCCTACCACTTTCCCTTCATCCTTCCTCCTCTCTGTTTTTCTATCTCTGCTTCCCTGCATCTTCCCTCTTCGTGCCTCTGCCTGGAAGTGGAACCGATCATTCCGGATTCTCTCCTCCATCACTGAATAAAGCTCCTCTGCTTGTGATGCAGAGCAGGAGAAAAAGCACAGGAATATGGCATGTATCCAGCATTGCTGGTTCAGAGAGAAGAAGTGCAGCATTTTGTATGCAGGCAGGATTAGCCTAATTGAAGTGTCAGCCTGAGAAAATTGTGGATGCGTGCGGGTTAATGTCTGGGTATAGCAGAAGCTTCACTCTTCTCAGTGATGATGAGAAATTTGGCTATCCTTGCAGGCCTCATTTGATTGTATGTGAGTGTGTGTGAGTGTGAATATGGACGCTAGCGTATGGTGATGGTTATTGGAAAATGTACCATCTAGTTGAATTGTAATGCTGAGACAGCGAGTTGGAAGCTGTTGGCTCCAGTCAATTACTGAGCCATTACATTAAATTCCCCCTTCAATTAAAATCACGTTTTAACCTCGTTAAAATCTCCATGTATATCTTTTTTTAGCTGCAACAAAACATATGACCAACAAAACAATCAATGCTACACCGCCATGGATCTACAATTGATCAACGACAGTCGTCGGTTTTGAATGAATTTAATTTTTTTAAAATTAATTTATGCGTGCTGTATGTATTTTGTTCATTCCTAAGTTGTGAGTCTGCACCAACCAAAATACTGTTTCTGGTTATTAACATTTGAAATGATGAAGGCACTTGAAAAGTAACACAAAATTAGCTGCCTTTCCAGAAAACACAAAAACTTTTAAGAAGTACTTAAGGTTTGCATAAAACTCTGTTTACTCTTTCCCTCCCAGGCTTTTAGACTTCTGATTGGCCAACATTTCTACACGGCTCGGATTTGGCATGTTCTTGACAGCGTTTGACTGCATTTTTGGGGTTT
>VUQG01021459.1:0-13092 GCA_015106755.1 Etia nguti | reverse complement strand
GAAGTTCAGCCATCCGGGAGGGGCTCAGAGTAGAGCCGCTGCTCCTCCACATCGAAAGGAGCCAGTTGAGGTGGTTCGGGCATCTGACAAGGTAACGCCTGGGCACTTCCTGGGTGAGGTGTTCCGGGCATGTCCCACCGGTAGGAGGCCCCGGGGCAGACCCAGGACACGCTGGAGAGATTATATCTCTTGGCTGGCCTGGGAACACCTTGGTGTTGCCCTGGACAAGCTAGAGGAGGGGGTTGGGAAACGGGAGGTCTGGGCTTCTCTGCTTAGGCTGCTGCCCCCGCAACCCGGCTCTGGATAAGCGGAAGAAGATGGCTGGATGGATGGACGATTGTATGCTAATCAAACTCCCCACTCCCCTCTGCTTGTCCTGTGTAGCAATCAGTCTTAATGATTATTCACACTGTGGGAGCAGTCCTGGCTTTCTTCCTTGGTCTGGCCTACTTCTGGGTACAGCTGTATCTGACTTATCGGGCTCAACCATCGCAGGACCGATGGTGGGTGGGGCCTGCCAGGGCAACCTGCTGCATCATCTGTACCATCACGGTCATTGTTAGTATCCTTCCTGTCTTCAAACTGCTTCATGCAAATATCAAATCCAAGATAATGCTTTTGCCCATAGTAAGAATATTCAGTTGAGGAGAATTTTTTTAATTTCTATTTTTTTCTTTTTTACATTTTAAGAACATTTTCAGTGATTTTAATTTTAAAGAATGTGCCCAGAATGTGCTAGCTATTTCTATATCACCTAACTTCAAAATCTATCTATTACATTAAGATTTTTTTTTAGTTGCATTAACTTCTTGTTAATGCAACTATCCAATTGACCAATCACACAGTTGCCACTTAATGTATTTAGAAGACACAGTAAAGGCAACCTGTAAAGTTCAAACTGAGCATCAGAAGGGGGAAGAATGGTGATTTAAATGTCTTTGAACATTGAATTATTGTTGGTGCCAAACATGCTTGTCTGAGTATTTCAGAACCGCTGATCTGCTAAGAACAGGAAACTGAGGGTATGATTCATGGGGCTCACCAAAGATTGACAACAGAAGACTGAAAAAAAGTGGACTGTGGACTCATGAGACCACGGGTCTGGTCTCATGAGTCTCAATTTCCATTTCCATTCAAATGGTAGGGTCAGAAATTGGCACAAATAACATCAAAGCATGGCCCAATCCTTCCTTGTATCAAAGGTTCAGGCTAATGGTGATGTAATGGTTTCGGGGTGATGTAATGGTTTTGTTGGTACACTTTGGGCCCCTTAGTATCAAATGACCATCATTTGAATTCTAAAGTCTACCCTTTTTGACCACAGCTCACCAATTTTCCCCATATCCTACAATGCCTTGTCATGAAGCTCAAATCGTCAAAAATTGGTTTCTTCAACCAATTCTCTCAAAACACCTGCACAATCACCAGATCTCAATCAAATAAAGCACCATTACATGTTGAGGAATGGGAGATTCACATCATGGATGCGCAAACAACAAATCTGCAGCAACTGTGTGATGCTGTCACTTCAATATGGAAATCTGTACTATGAAGAATTCAGGCATTTAGGCAGATAAAATGGGTCCAACTTGGTACTTGCAAGGTGAACCTAATAGAGTGGCCAGTGAGTGTTGATACGTTGATTTTAACACTATATTTGTAGTGCATTGCAATAATTTTTGAGCACTGCTTTTGACTCATGAAAGAATACTGATATATGCAGTATTTGTTGTGACTGTGGTTACTCATTTCTTTGAACTTTTTTAAATGACTGAATTCTATTTGAGCTAATATTTAACCGTACTGTGTGTGTGAAGAGCTATTTCTCATATTCATTTTAAATGAACCCTCTCACTGCTGTGACTATACAGAATCATACACAGGCAGTGTTTGGGCTGAGAATAAACACTATAGTGTCTGAAGCGTCAATGAAGCAGCAACACTAGTGTTAGGCTTACTATTGAATTTACTCTGATGTGTGGTTCTTCAGCATCATGGTCCTTAACTGCTCTCCTCTCCTTCAGTGTCCATTCTCCACATCACAGGCTTTTCCTCCGGAGCTGCTGCGTGTGAATGGATTCTGGTGATGTCGTTCTTCTGCCTCTTTGGCCTTTTTGCAGCCGAGTTCAGACACATCGACTGCCACAGCCTCACCGTGCAGAAGCAAATGTTTACGAATGACCGCAGCCACGCATCAATAGAAATGAACGGTTATGTTATAAATACAATTAGCTAAAAACATCCAGTGCAGTGTGTAGAACGCATGGTTCAGAATGCGTTATGTTCAGTTATTGTGTATAGAACTGCTTTTTAATTTATTTGCATGTTTTCCATTTTGAAGACTCAGTATGGCAGATCTGTTTCATGATCTATGACAGCATCTTTTTACGAAAGCTCCTTTTGATGCGACCATTATTAAATTATTTTACTATTACACAGTCAACTACCATATGGCCAGCATTTTCTATTTATATTTTTTAGAAGAATTTCAAATAAATAACTTTGGTGAAGAGATGCCTTTCTATTTTTTCATTTTTTAAAAATGTTGGGGAATGATAGTTTTGAGGCTTTGTTCTCATGTTAAATAAAGAAAATAGAAAAAAATCGGTTACTTTAATAAAACAGCAGAAGTTGCAGTAAAAGCTTATACAGCAATAACCACAGTCTAACACATGATGGCGCTGTTTGACAATCTTAATCTGCTACAACAGCTTCTACACGATCACTCTCCTATTATTTAAGTCACTTCTTAGAATCATTCATATACCCTCTTTTCCTGATGGCTTTAATTAACTTTGAGTCCCTTTCTTGTGTTTTCTAATTTTCATCTCCATGATGTGAAATCAACTGGTGATTGCAAGCAGTGAACACCAGGAAAACTGCTCTTTTTCTGCAGCATTGTCCACCTGTCAGCTGGACAATCCAATAAAGGAAGCTGGAAAAGGAGGAAATGTTGGATTATCGAGAAAAAGAGAGAAAAAAGGCCTTCGTATGACATAATACACGAGAGAGTACTATAAAAGACATGGTTCACTCTTGAATTTTACCTGCACTTTAAACTTCTTTTTAAAATATTTGTCAGAAACACCACCGGCCAGCGGGGGTGCTGTCGAGCATTTCTGGCTGCTGGGAAAATGCACCTCTGGTGGCGTGCCAGCATGTTTTTTTGGAAGGTACCTCCAGTTTAGATAGAGGTTTCGCATTCACTGCAATTTGTCAGGGCTATTTGCAGTGGGCAAAACAATGAAGCTCTCATAGCTGATGCTGATAGTGGGAGAGGTCCTACTCTTGGCTCCAGCATGCAAACTCTTTCTCTCATCCAAGTTCTTTATTTATTTTAAAATATTATCTCAGGGTTTGTTGGTAACGTCTTGGTTGCGCTTTGTGAACATCAACGTATCTAATTTTGTTTGTATCTTTATTTATGTCAACAAAAAATCACTAGGGGTATGCTCGAGATGGGAATACTGGGCCCCTGGTGTCCTGCTATGTTTCGGGAGCATTCTTTCACATACTCCACGCTGTGTGATGTAACCAGAGGGGGGCTTTGATGAGCGGGCACAGGGAGCAGACGGACAAGCCCGGAATTCTATGGGAATTTTTCAAAGTGCTGTTCATTACCAGTGTTCCTGCTGCAGGCAGCATGCAGGGTTTGGACATTACAGTCTCATGTCCAAGGCAGATTAGAAAGACGGTTTAGTTTCCTGACTTTACTCCAAAGTGCATGATTTAAAATAAGTTCACCCCTTATGCTGGTCTTTGTCTGCTTATGCTGAAATGACAAAAATGCTCTTGAGTTCTTGCTGCTTATAATAAGGAATTCAGAAGGAGGCCTTTTGGTGCCAAAACACCCTTAACCCTGCTGTTTTCATTAGTGAGTATAAAAGGCTCCTGATAAAGTAATAAAAACTCATAAAACCACCAATAGCGACATGCAAAGACTGGGAGGCCCTTGATGTAAATGTCAGAAAAAAAGGTCTGGATCCTCTATTGTAATGTGGGAGAACGTGGTTTATGTGACGCCTGCCTTGTTGCTTTTGACTTTGAGTCAAGAAGAAGGTAAGAGTGCACATGCTCTCAAGGCCAGCGCTGTAATCTCCCCCAACACCTGCTTATGCCTTAGTCTGTCTTATCCCGGCAACAGCTCTTGAGCAGAAACAAAAGCACTGCTTTCCTATCGTGGAGCGTAGCAGCTGCCTCCAAGTCCGCTATCAGACGGCAACCGGCAACCATTGGACGCTCCTGTCTCTCTTTAACACTGGCCTTATCGTCGACGAGCCAAATCCTGTGCACTTCACATCGAAAAGGCCCGCTCTATCTGCGAGACAGCAGAATCTGCCAGATGAAGGCTCGGGGAAAGGACTGGGAGTAAACTGTTTGAGGAGAACGGTTGGTGAGTGCAATACAAGGGAGATGGACACAGAAGAGAGATGGGATTGTCCAGAATTGAGAGATCCACAAGCAGATACAGAGACCTAGTGACAGGGAAGAGAGTCCCAGAAAGATGGAGTGTGAGCGATAAAGATGGAAAAATAAGAGTGGGCACCAGCAGCCATGATCTCACCCTCTGCTCCACTCTTTGGCACCGTCTTCCAGAAAACTGCCCTTTCGCTGAAAAATGCCAAGTGCACCACATTCCAGCAGCCACACAAAGGCCCTCCCTCGTCTCAGCTGCACAGGCACAATCAGACAAGGGATAATTATATAATTAGGCTGGCTGGTGGCAGACAGGGACCCTCAGATGGTGTGTTGGTGTGTCATATTTACGTTATCAGACAATGAGGAGAGTTTGGCCTTATCAGAGGAGGCAGCGGCAGAATGTGTGTGTGTGGGGGGTGTGTGCTCCAGCTGCGGCACTTAGGACCAGATTGTCACGATAGAGAATAATAGTGGGTCGATAGAATGACCTTCACTCTGTAGCAGGGCAGGGATCAGGGCATGTGATATGTGACGACGAGGTGGGGACTTTTTGGGGGGCTCCAACAAGCCCCATTCTCCAGGACTGAAAAATTAGGACAAAGCGGAAAGCCCAAAAATTGCAGTTCTTCGAATGTCTACTTGAAGCTGAGTACAAAAATCAAACCTTTGCTGCTTTTTTACAACATGGTCTTAGATTTTTTTAAAGGCCTTCCCTTTGAATGGGGAGTGCTGACCAGTGCTGGGTGTAATGAGTAATCACATTACATATCTCTGTAACAGTATAATATCAAGCACAGTTGCAGCTACTAATCATAGAATTATGTTGTTACTTGAGAGGCACAAGTTTATCCATAATCTGTATGATGGGTAGGCAAGTTAATGCATGAGGCAGGACAAAGATAGCAGAGGAGTAGAGATATGCACATGACTTTGAATTTGTTTTGCAAAACAACAAGAATGTGACAGTGACACATGGAGAGCAACGCTAAAGCTAAATGCATGTCAAACTCTATCAAGCAGCCACAGCTTTATTTTCAGCAGGTAGCAAAAGAAAAAGTTACTTTCTAATTTTGTCGGTCTTTACCTTACAATGTGAAGCTCCTTGACATGACTGCTGCTGTGAATTGGCACTATATAAATAAAAACTGTGTTGATAAGTGTCACCACCTAACTCAAGTTAACTGCTCTTGTTTTTGTATTTGGAGCAAATAATATTTGAAAAAACATCGACACCGGTGTCTTTGCAGTAACTAGCAAACCATCCATCAAACCTCTGCTCCAATTTGGGTAAATGAAACTTTTTGTTTCATTTGTATGTCAGTGTTTGCATGATGCACCCGTACAAGAATACGCTGTGCAAACTAAGGCTCAAGTCAAACAAGTCTAGAGACTGGTCAGTGATCATCTGGGAGCCACCGACTGCAAGTGGAAAATGTGGACTCCTCGTGGTTGCTGGAGGATCCTGACAGTTGCTATGTGTAGTTGGTTGCTGAGAGGTATACATGATGCACTGAAAACCTCTTTGAGATTTCTTTGATTGCTAGCAGATTGACACGGTGGCCAGCAGTTTGCAAGAAATTGTTTACCTTCAAAGTTAAGTAAAGTTGGGCCTTTTAAAAAGTGTTGGTTGTAGCCAAAAGGTCCAACTTTTACTTTGAAGGTAAACAGTGTCCATTTCTAGTTTGCATCACGCTTTTTCAAGTTTCACTAAATAGGCCAGTGGTCAGTAAATGTTTGCAGACGAATCAGCCTTTTTCATGCAAACTGCAGGTAATCATGGCAATTTGTTAGTGACCAAGGCAATCGAAAGAGTTTTTGGTGCAGCACCCTCTTTTGTAACCGATTTCATCTGGTGACAGCCAATAATGTCCAGCAACCAATCACCAACTACTCAAGAAATATATTGTTCACTAGTGGAGCTCACCAGGGGCTTACCAACCAGACTCAAGGCCTGTGTGGCCAAGACTTAAGATTTCTAGTATTTGCTGATAACTCCAACCTCTTGCCCAAATATGGTCACTTATGGCAACAAGAATGCACAAAACAATGGCTTTCACCTAGTCTTCAAACTTGGAAGCTATCTTGAAATGCTTCTGGGAATGTATTTGGACAGTTATTTCAAGTTATAGATACTTAATTGATCTCACAAGGGAAATTTTTGAACACATGGACTTGAGGAGGAATTAAACCACCAACCCTCTGATTAGCAAATGGGTGACACTTCCTATAACCCCATATCGCTTTCTTCTATAACAGCTCTGCTCACATCATGGTGGACATGATGCCTATCTTTTATATCCAGTCTGTGGTGTCCACCAACCACACACAACATAAAAAAAATTAAAATGAAACATTTCACCTCTGAGAACCAAAATGTCCGGTATCAGGGGGTTCCTAGCCACGTTTCAAATATTCTTATCTAAATTGTATTAAACATGGTTAAACATGCGAATATTCAGGTGTTACATTTGCCTAAATATAGAAACTTATATTGTATTTTAATGCAAAATTTATTATTATTTTTTATTTAGTCTAAAAATGTAGAAGTACCCCACTGGTTGTGACTTGTCCTAGTTGGGGAATCACAGCACTAAATGACAGCAACAATTCACAGCTAAACAGATACGACCACCTCTGCCCTCTAGTTGAGGAAGAATCCTCTCTCCCAGACGAGAATTAAGCCAGTGTCTCTCTCTGCTGGCCACCAGCCAACAATCTCCCCTTGCGCCACGGCCTTGGCTTTGGGTGTGTCCCCAGTTGCACGGGACAGCACAAAATAGACTATTGTTGATCGCACAAGACAGAGAGCCAGGGGAAGGAGGAGGGTCAGTGGCAGTGGTGGTGGGGACTGGAGGTGGTGGAAGGAGAAATTAACTTTTAAGAAGGGAGCACATGGACAATGAAGAGCGACTCCCCCTCCTACTTAAGTGCATGTGCACTGACGAAGAGCTTCTGGGCACACTCCTTTGCCGTCATTCAATTTCTTTACAGGTGCACTTTGTTTAGAAATTATCATGGAGCAAATCTGAACCTCTTTTCTTTATTCTGTGCAAAACTCGTACAACAACAAAAGATTATTTTTGTCTTACCTGGGTGATTTAGCCTAGAGTATTTCTTGGCAGGGAGCAGTAACTTCCTGGATTCCTTGACTTCCTGGTTGCCTGCATCTCTGAGACAAGAAGACATCTGCATCCAGCCTGAAATATAATTATATTTAGGTTTTTCAACCTTTGGACTGTAGCCCAACTGATACTGAATTTTTGATGTCAATATTGACATTTGAGATTTTTGAAAAAGAAAGTATTAAAATAAAGCACCAGTCTTGGCTGATATTTTGGCCTGGCTAAATAATTGGTGAACCTCAGTAAGTGGCTCAAAACATCCTTGTGTAGCTATGAGTGTGCCAAGTGTAGAAAGGCCACAGCCAGCCAACAGGTTTGAACCCAGAAGCTTCTTAGAGCATGCTAATAGCACTGTCCACTGTAGCACTCTGCTGCTTTTAGATGTAGTTAATGCTTTGTAAATGTTGCTGATAGGGTGGCTCCTGGAAGATATGTTTCTACCATCTTTGCTGTCACAGAAACATTATACAGATTTCAACTCAGGATTCTTTGTATATATGTAAATATATATGTTTTTAAATTTAATTGTTTTCTACTACAGGACACATTCACCCATTTACACACACATAGGTGACTGTAGCTCAGCAGGTAGAGCAGGTCATCTACTAATCAGGAGGTTGTCATTTCAATCAATCAAATGGAGCATGAATGTGTGAACGTTAGATAGAAAGCCCTTAAGCGTAAAAAAAAGTGCTTGTGTGAAATGATTAATGAGGCACGTTGTCTAAAGCCCTTTGAGTGCTTCAGAAGAGTTGAAAAGTACACACACTTTTATTCTATGCCTTTAAATATTTTGTAACATTCATACTTGTGTTTAGGTTTCATCATCTTGCCCAAGGACATTTTGACATGTGGTCTTGAGGAGGAATTGAATCATCAACCATCTGATTAGTAAATGACCGGCTCTAACTGTCTCCCCATATTTCTCTCTCCTATCATCATGGTGCCTATGTCCATCTTTTAGATAGACTCTATGCACAGTCCCGAAGCCCTCAGCAATTATGTGCTTGAATGATTATCGGCCTGTTGCACTAACACTGGTAATCATGAAATGCTTTGAGAGACTGGTGATGACATCTATTGAGGCCTCCATCCCTGTTGACCTGGACTGGCATCAGTTTACTTATAAAACCAGCAGATGGACTGAGGATGCCATCTCACTCCTGCTCCACACTGCCTTCACACACCAGGAAAACCCTAAGACCTATGTGAGAATGCTGTTTGTTGACTTCAGGCAAGCTGGTTAGCAAGCTGCTGCCACTGGGTCTGGCTCTGTAGTTGGATTTAAGACTTCTTCTCCAACAGACCACAGCACATGAGACTTGGAGGCCTCATCTCATCCAACAACATCCTCAGCACTGGCACCCCTCAGTGCTGCGTTCTTAGTCCACTCATATTCACTTTTCACACAAGACTGCACTCCCATTCATAACAAAAATTTCACATACAAGTTTGGAGGCGACATAGCCGTGGTGGGGATGATAACCAATAACAATGAGGTGACCTACAGAGAGGAGGTCCAAGCCCTCACATCCTGGTTTCAGAACAATGACTTGCTCCTCATTACCAGCAAGACAAAGGAGCTTGTCATTGACTTCGGGAAACATAAAGTTGATACATCCCATGCCCCTCTGGCGATCAATAGAGAAGAGCTTTAGATACAGTCCAGCTTTTTTCTACAGTCCCTAAGAAAAAGTGGTCTTCCACAGAAACTTCACCAACTTCTACCAGTGCGCCATAGAAAGTGTCCTGAGCTATGGATGCGTGGTGTAGTTCTCCGGCTGCACCTCACAGGTGAGAAAAAACCTGAAGCAGATCACCAAGACTCCACGAAAAGGTCAGCGGTGCCCCTCTCCCACCCCTGGATCATCTCTACTCCACCTGATTGAGAAACAGAGCTGAAAAGATCAGGTCTGACTGCACACACCCTGCACAGTGTCTTTTTCTATTCTTGTCTTTTCCCGCCTCTCTGGCAGGTTCAGGGTCATAAGAGCAGGAACAGAAAGACTCAAAAACAGCTTCTTTCCGAGGGCTGTGAAGCAAAGAAAACCCTCAATTTTACACTCTCACATGTGATTTGTTTTGCACCTCAGTTTTGGACTGTCATAATTTGTCCATTATTTATTCACAAATTCACTATCCAACTCAAACAACTTAGCAATGGCCAATTAAGTACCTCCCATGTCCATTTTATTTTTCTCATATTATTTTTTGCTATATGCTGTTGCGCTCCTGGAACCCTGAATTGGGTCCGTTCTGATGCAAAATGCACCATGATTTTGCAACAAGGTTTCTGTCAGACACTGAGACTGCAGAAGGTAAGAGTAAGCATCATATTATTGAGTTTAAAATTCAGAGTAGCAGCAGCCTGGTAACAGATGGCAGCATCCTATTAAAGAAATTGCTTTTTACGATGACACTTCAGATATTCTTTATAATTCTCATTCTGAGCACCCTTTCCTTTTTGTGAAACATCAGCCTGAAATATGGAGTGTGAAGTTTAAGCGTGTGTGTGGTCCTTTACATTCTGTTTGCATTTAGTTTTGCACATATGCGAGATTGTATTCTCCCTGGCAGAACACATATTTAAGAAAAAAAACATCCCAATGTCAAAAAAAAAAGACCAAAAACCCCAAAGAATTTCTTTGTCTCATGTAAATACAGGGTTTGCCTAAAATGTTAGCAAACAGTCATTAGCACGGAGAGGGCTCCCAGTGTCTGTCTCTTTGGTGAGATTACTGCTTTTGAAAAGATGGGGAGAAAAAAATTCTGAACTTCAGGTAGAAAGCACAGCCCTTTCCAGTTACAGACTCTCATCCAGGCAGGAGAACATATGAACATGAAGAGACCCACCCCCTCGCTGCTGAGCTATATTTGCCTAGGACTTTTTGAACATGGTGAGAACAGCTAGAAGAAGAAATAACTGCTGCCACTGAGGTTCTCTGTTTTTAATCATGCTGTTTTTAGATGCTGGCAACAATATCTTAAGTTTTGTTTGTCCCCAGAGATTGGTATTTTGCTTTGGAGCAAACATTTTTCCAGTAGAAAGAAAAATAATCAGGCAGAGGTCATGTTTATTGGCATGGAATGGGAAAAGAAAAAAAAAAACTATTCATAGCATCTCACACTGAAAATTAATTCACACAATCAATGACTTATGTTCCCAGTTACCATTACAGATGAATAGTGCACTAGAAGTTTTCTTGACTGGAAACTTAGTCACTTTGTATGACAGATGAGCCACCAGCTTAGGTCACAGGCTGCTGCTCCGAGTGGCCTATCGGTCACTGTGCACCAAAGCCTGACTCAGACGTTATAGTTCACTTGTACATTGTGACATAATCAATAAATCAGCATTAGAAGCCAGAAAGGGCTAGAAAAAGCTAAATTCCCAATCTCTGTGCTAACCTTTTGCATAATGCAAGGCGAGCTTGCCAGGATCATTCTCTGCTCTCTAACGTCTTTGACCTTTTTTGTCTTGTTGGAAGATTTCTGAGAAGGGAGAGGGTATAGCTGGTGTGTCACGACAGAATATGCATGCAGGAATTATGTAAGGGCCCTGACATTTTGGGCTGTGACCTGCTTTGGTTCTTCACTAGTTTGAGGATCAGTCCGACATTCGCTCAGACAGACCCGAGAGGTTGGCGCCGCTCGTGGGCTGAAACGATGTCTTAATGCAAAGCCTGCTGTGGGCTCTGTGATGTGAGACAATATGGGCTTTATCAGCGGCACACAATATGAAATGTGACAAATTGGCATTTCCTCATTACTCAGTCCTGGTAGTTCAAGTTCAAGTTCAAGCGAAAAGAAATGTGTGCTCATTATTTCTTCTCTCCAATGTTTGAGCTTTGCTGCTGAATGATGTTTGTGCATAGTCTGTACGTCTCGTTGTCTGCACGTTTATCTGCTTAAAGGAAGAAGTGGCTGTGTGACTGCTTTGAATTGGATCTATTGTGCATTTCCTTATTTCGTCTTATTTGTGCTGTTACAATTCACTTATACCAAACATAGCCAAAGTTTCGAAGAATGAGGTGGGCATATGTGCCAGAAATCCCAGTGAGTCAAAAGCTCAGACTTCTCTAAACACGCAGCTTTTTTTTCCCATTCTTGGCTCTGTGTAATATCAGAAACTGGGAACATAAGTTCATCTAAGACACACAGCTCCTCTATTAGCTTAAAGGTTGGGTGTCTTTTAAGCTAATGGTAATGGGAACAAGCTAAAATGTCTTGTTTCAGGCAAGGGATGGAGTGAGAGGTTGCACTTAGATAAAAAAAAAGGAATCTTTTGAAATTTGAAACATGCAAACCTACTCTGGTGTAGCGAATAAAAATATGGACCTGAAAATGTAAGTTTCAGTTTAGAATCAAGTGTATAAGAGGAGGATTGCTTGACAACCTGTCTGGAACAAATCGCTACCCAATACACAAAATCTGGACTTTTCCGTTCAGTGTTTAAAATTTGTAAGGAAATGCATTTGCTCCTCAGAGACTGTAAATATAGTGAAGCTAAGATTAATTTTATTCAATATGAACTAATATGAGTGACTGAGCTTATTTACTCAGCAGAAAAGCAGCTTTCTGATAGACTCCTATGAGACTGGAGATCGTTCTTTCCAACCACTGCTATCGCTATCCGGCGGCCTTCAGATAGCATGAAGGCATAGGGCACTTCTGCATTTGCTTCATTTTGTTTTACACAGAGGCTGCGTTTTATATTTTGCATGCTTTCTTTTATACTGTTTTATACTGTCTATGAGCCTCAAGTGGCAGCTGGAGGAACTGCAGCTTTTGCCACTTCTGAGTTTGCGCTCCCAAGGTTGACCTTTGTTGACAACAAGCAGACAAACCCCTTAATCAACTTATACCGGGCCTTGATCTAGCCCCAGTTCATGCTCCCATGACCACATGAGCACCTCCTATTGACATCAACTATACCCGAGAGTAAAAAAATGAAAAAACCAAGTGTTTTAGGGAAGTCTGATTACTAGTATATATTTTGACCATGTTTACTATGGAAATGCAGATTTCAGCAGTTTACTTATATGTAACAGAAAATAAGAAAAATCAGAATAATGTAGGGTCCACTCTGAAGCATATCTAGCCTCACATATTGTTTTAAATACCACGCAGACTCTCAAAATATTTTATCTACCAGCACATTCACTACGATGGTAGGAGCGGTCACATGCAGACACAAGCAGGTGTGTATTAAACTGGCACCTCACCAGTGATCTGCGATGAACCTGGAGTCCAATCCAAGGCTGGACTAGACCATGGGAAACTTGACGTCAAAGAAGTTCAGCCTCCAAAATAAGTAACCTTTCCTTCCCCCCCTCTCTGCTCTCCGGTCTGGCCTGCATTTTCATATTCCACTGGTATTTCCGGATGGCTCCCACATTTGCAAAATAAAGGCCATCAGAGTAATCATTATAATGTTGAACAATAATAACTGGGGGAACTGAATGAAAGCCTGGAGAGGCTTGTTGACCTTTCAGAGCTAAACTGGTCCTGGCTTCTGTCTGTGCACTGCTGAGCCCATTGTGTTCCCAGA
>VUQG01021453.1:0-24285 GCA_015106755.1 Etia nguti | reverse complement strand
TAATTTTATAACTTTTTTTTTTTTTTAAGCTAATTAAGCATGAGGAAACGTTCCAATAATCCTTTGACGCTACTTTCTGATACTTCTGATCCCCTTCTATTAAATTATCTAAAAGTTTAAAAGAAAAAAAACCACCCAGACAGAACATTAGTGATAGATTTAACCTCTTTGTGCTGTAATTACAGCGGCTTTATCTTTTATTACAAGACGAATGGTGCTCGTTTGGCAGCTCTGATCCTCATGTAACCTTAATGCAACAGCCTGCTGTGGCCTGCGAGATTAAAGCACGCACTCGATTTCAATTTAAGACTGAACGGCTCAACTTCTTTTACACTTTGAATCGGGGATATAAAAGGAGAGGAAGGGGAGAAAGAAACTGTTCAGTCGGTGCACAGATGTCCACACACACACTCTCATAGCTTTTATAGCAGCAGTGACTCTCCGTTTTGACTTCAAAGTACTCTCCAAATCAAATGTTGGTCCCACCTCCCACCCTGTTCTGCCATCTCCTATCCTGAGCACGTATTTGCTTTCAACAGTTTCAAAGGAGAAATTCTCAAGGTTTCAAATCACAAGAATGTTTCAGAAGAGGCCCAGTGTGTTAAAGGAGACCACTTATTAATGATTTTCTGACAGCAGAGGCGACGGAGCTCTCAATAATTTGATTAAGCTTAACTCTGGAGTTTGAACATGGTCCGGCGGTGCTTCAAACATCAGCTGTTTAACAAGCAAAGAGCTGAACAAAAAAAAAAGGGTGAAACTTCCTTTTACCCAATAATGCTGCACGGGTGTGGAAAACATTTTAATGTTAAACAGTGACAGTTAAGTGGTTTCTTGCCTTTTTAATAGCTTCTTGTCAGTGTACATGTAAGAAGCTTAATCAATACCAAAGTGATTATAAGCGGTTTCCCTTACAATCCTAAGAAGGCAGCTGGTGTGAAGGGCTCACGGTGTATTTTCAGAGCAGTGTGAATGACATGCAAGTTACTGAAACTCCTAATCACTCCTAAGCTTCTAATTTGAGCTTGATGCGGTAGCACAGCACTTGTTACCGTGGTAGCACGAAGGCTCTTGGCTGTTGACGTCAATGGTTCCACGTGTCAAAGAAAGGAAGGAAAAAACTCTACAAAACAAACTGTAATTAGAGTTGGAACAATGTACCAAGGCCACTCTAGCCCCTATGAAACACAGCCATGCACTACAGAGAAATCCTCTATTCACTACTGCATTTGCTGTGCTCGTGTTGCAGGTTTTAATAAGAACACAATCATGTACTGAGGTCCTTTATAATATTTTGTCTAACTTTAATTTTTGACTGCAAGACTGCAAAACATTTTTAGCTAACTTTTTGCAGATGCTCTAACATCTGAACAAGTGATAACTTTTTGGTCACTGTTGCTGCTAATTAAACTAACACATAAGTTAACCATCACTTATAAGTCACAAGCTCTGGGTAGTGACCGAAAGAATGAGGCTGCAGAAAGGAGAGGCCGGAATGAGATTCTTTGAAGAGTGGCTGGGCTCTCGATTAGAGACGGGGTGAAAAGCTCAGTCGTTTGAGAGGGACTAAAGCAAAAGGAGCCAGCTGAGGTGGTTCAGGCATCTGACAAGGATGCGTCCTGGAGGCCTACTAGGTGAGGCATTATGGACATGTCCTACTAGGAGGAGGCACAGTCAGTTCTCTCTGTTGGCTTGGGAATGACTGGGTGTACCGCCTGGAAAAATCCGGTGACCCAAATCCAGCTAAAAATGGACAGAACTCAACTCCACAAATCAGAAATGAATTAGTAACAATTAAATTGAGAAATTTTTTAATTTATTAACAATTTAACCAAAGATTTTTGCCAAAAAAACTACGGAAGGGCACTGATCACGCATCTTCAAGCTACTTGCCTACCTGACTAAAACTGTTCACACTTATTTTCAGGGAAGTGATTAATTGCTATTTGTTTCATTTGTATCTTTGTATCTTTACACTCTGAACCTTCATCACTTGAATTTCAAGTTTACATCGTAAACATGAGCACGAAATGTTTGTGGAGACAGTTGTTTTAAAACCATTGTGAGGTTGGACAAGTTACCACTGGAGCGTTATCAGTTAACACGTGTGATAAACTAGCTTGTTTATCACATGTGTGATTGTCAAACACGGTGTGAGCTATTAGTTAAAGGTAATAAAACAGTTTTGTTTTTTTTTAATTTTATGTAATTGTCTTTTTATTTCTGTTGTAGAGTTGTGTGCTTTGACATGCGAGGCCATGAGGAGTGACTCCCTGTCTAAGTCTGTTTTAAGCGCCCATTCGAGGAGCTGCTGGTTTTGGTATTTTGAGTTTGCCTTTTATTCCAAACCAGCAGGTTTTGCTTTTTTAAATTTTACACAGAGATATGGGGATTTTATGGAAAATCGGCTTGTCTTATTATTTCAGTTATGGCTCTGTTTCTACACTTCATGCTTCTTTTTCTATTTTCTCATTTACTCCTACTTGCTACTTTTCTGCATTAGACTGACTCATCACTCCTTCATCATTCTAATGAGGAGGCAGTGGGTCGGAGAGATCCATTCTTCCTCCTCTCCCACATTCACTGGCCAGACAGTGTCAAGGAAGACGGTCATCTACTTCCATTATCCCCGTACTCCTCAACAAACAGAGTTGATTACAGATTGTGTTCGGCCTCTGCAGACCTCATTTGTAAAGATAGACACCCTGACGATGACTGTGGTGGTTTAATTTACAGCAGATGGGACCCCAGCTTGAGCTATGGAAGAGAGGAGCTCGACTCTGACTTGTGCTGCCCTGCTGACAACTCTAATAGCACATCAGCCACTCCTCCATGGTTTATACTGAGGCCTTGGCCAGAAGAGTCACATTTGTTCTGAAGCTGTCCATTGTTAAATGTCTCACTGAGCTGCAGTAGTTGCTAAAAGGACAGTGAATAATTCAATATAAAAGCTGTAGTGAACAAATAAGATAATTTAAATAATCTAGGAAATAAAACAATTTCTTTTAAAAGCCAGAGCTAAGGTTTATCATCTGGATATCTGATCAAAAAAAGCACAATGCCCCATTCTGAAGTGGCCACACAAGGTTAAACTTAAACTTTATTCAGCAAACTCTCTGAAAACAAAACTGTTCCCAGAGATAAAATGTAAAAATAAAATTGAAAATAGATAAGATGAACGATAACAAGCCCTAAGTTACTACGGCTTGACCTCGAAGATTATTGCCTTTTGTTCACTGGTGCGTCTTCCTGTCTGGCCACCTGTAGTTAGTTTGATTTGCTTTCCACTGTTATACTTAAAGTGAACTATCACTTAAGCAGCACAGGTAGTATTTATGAATAATGGAACACATTTTCCAGTTCGCAGATGTGTAATTACAGTCAATGTTATCACTCTACCTGTGTATATTTTTACCCTAAGAAAAATGTGTTGGCCTGCTGGGAAATACTCAGCTTATCATCTGCTGCATTCCAGTTTCCATATTTTAGGTTTAAATTGAATGGATTTGTAGGCTAACAGGGTAACTCAAGAATGGAAAATAGTATTCTGACACACTGAACTTAATAATTTTGGTAAGGCATAATAACCACAGCACAACTACTTATGTCTAATATTGCAGACAGAGATCAAATAGAAACGTTCTTTCACAGATTTTCATCGGCCATTTTTGATTGAATTGGTGGACAATATTGTGGTGAACATTGTTATGGTCATTACAGTTTTTTTTTAAATAATGTGTTTATGGCTTAGTCACATTAACCCCTAAAAACTGGTGGTTGCCCAGTCACTTCATTTAGCACTGTCCCTTTTGGCAAAAGACTGCATAACTAGTTGTGGCAACCAACTTCTACCCTAAATTGAGTGTGCAACATGTTCAATCTCAGGATGACATTTTTTATTGCAAGGTGATTGCACAGATTGCCTGGTGGAAGGCAACCTGTCTCCAAACATTCACAGCCTGACTCCGACTGTCTGCAATCACTCGCAGATTGGAAATGGTTTGCAAATATTTTCCATCTTATGAATGCGGACAGATTATCGGCACGTTGCAATCAGAGTCGGTCTGCGCTGAGTGCAAATCATTTGCGATGTGTCTCTTTGCCGTAGGGGACTCAACTCAGCTGGTTGCCAATTCATTGTATTCTGGTTATATTCTTATATAAAAAGCAAGGTTGCCTAGCAACTATGTTGTTTTCCAGTTAAACTGCTGTCCTGTTGCAATTACGTCACAGTCCAGCCACTAAGGTCTGGGTGGTCAGGAGCTCAGGAGGTAGGTATTCTCTCAAACAGATTGCAATTGGCAACTTGACCCCATTCAGTGGCAGACAGATGAGTGATGACTCTGTCTTATTGCTGTGAGTGGTCGTAAACCTGATCCCCATCTTTAAAGCGACCATTTCAAAGGCAACAAGATCACAAGTTAATTCCAAACAGTTGCAATAATTTTTGCTGTGCTGCAGTCTCCAGCCGCTGTTTTCCCCACTGAATAAGTTACACACTTACTTCTTGAAGAAAGAGACATTTGTCACCCTACTTGCCGCATTGCTTTCTTGTTACTCTATAAAATGGTCTGCGATGCACTGCCACATAATTAGCAGTTAACAATGTAAGCTTTAGGCTACTGTCACACATCCCAGCACAAATCCCTGTCTTAACAAGGACACACACGCAAGATCTTTCTTTTGCTGTTCAAGTGTTTCACAAACCTGACAGCAATGCTGGTGAAAACCAGCCCCAAGAGCACTTCATGGAAAAATGGAGGCTTTAATCATCTCTCCTTCTGTTGCCTGTTGATAAAACGACCAGCCTGGCTGGGGTCAACACATACTGAGCCCTGATGTTACTATTACTAGCATGCAAACTTTGCCGATGCATTTTAGTAGCAACAGACTGTTATTTGGTATGTTTATACTTTACTGCCACGTTTTTGTCCTTTTGTAAAATTAAAAAACTGACAGATAATGTTTATATCTCCACTCCTCAAAAGTTATAGCCTGCTTGTTCACTTTCCTCCTCTTTCCACATAGAACAGATAACAGAAATGCATTAGTCTGGAACGTATTACCCAGAACAGTGGCTGTGAATGAGGAAAAACATCTAGGCAGATTACGCTCTGTTCAGAACCAGTAAAGCCTGAAAGCTATAGTGCAGTAATTTAATGCTAACTGTCCTGCTTAGAAACAGGGGTTCACCCTGAATCTGAACTCAGCCCTGGACCCTACAGAAGAGCCACGGCCATTAGAGAAGAGAAGGAAAATTTACTCTATGACCAGAGAATGTATGCATCATAGTAAAGAAGAAAACGCATGAATGAAGTGGCAGAAAGTACAATGGTTCCCAGTAATGGAAAAGAAATGATTGATTTTTTTATGGATCAATAGTTCCATCACTTTTTTTTAGCATAATATATGGAACATTTACCAAAGTAGTTACAGTCTATTCAGTTTGTAGAAAATGCTAAATGGATGGAAGACTGGCTTAAAGGTTAGTGTTCTCAAATCTCACACAAACTGGTGCAATGTGACATATATGAAAAAACAGGTTGGCATTTCCTTTGAAATGCTCAGGAAGGGAAGGACGGGCACAGTCAGCCAGGCAGAAATACTGACAGTGACAATTCAGTTGTGGACCACAAACGCAGTATTTTGGAAACAATGATGCTGCTGTTCCTTGAAGAGCGAAGGCATCAAACCTCTTACTAAAAGCAGAACTCAGACAAAGAGCCAATTAAAAGGTGTACCACTTGTGCTTCACTGTGGTGGTCCCTTGGTAGTAAACCTGCTGCTACCCAATCCATTCTGCTCTCTTATCTCAGCTTTGTGAAAGTGAAGGCGCTTCAAGCACCTAAAATGTCTCGTTAAATCTCTAATTAGGGAGAAGCATCTCTCTGTCTTTTTATTACTTTTATTGTTCAAAACCATCTCCCAGCAGAACAGCACCCAAGGACGGTTTTGATCTTCCTCATTCCCACCTTCACAACAACGTGAAACCTCAGTATCCATTTTCCATCCTTCCATCATTTCCTCTTTACAATGCGGAGCGCATCTGTCTCTAACTAACGTTAACATGCAGGAATTCCACAGGGCTTCTGTTTTACTTTATTCTAATCCCAAGTCACACATAAATGATTCATTAACTTAGTGTTTACAGTTTTTCTGCTGCTTCAAACCACAGTTTCATTGTTACTGGCCCAAAGAATAGCCTTCATCACTTGTTATCCATCCCAGTCGTATCACCAGTATGTGGGCTGCTCCAACTATTAGGTCATTATAACATCATTCAAATAACGTCAGTCTGTCCTGCTATACTAAAGAAATGAGCAGTGAACTTCCTGGGCTGTTACAAAAAGTTCATTAGGTGGTCTTAGGGCTGGCTGAGGCAGTCTCCAATTGACTCTCATACACTCTGCTTTCACTTTCATACACTCGTTAGATTCAGGCTCCAGGAAAACATGGGAAAAGATCACAATTTGGAACACATACCTGCTAATAACACAAAGCACAAGTTACACGAAGATGGATTTACTAACTTACCACACTAGAGATTTTCACATGCACTACTTCACTCCACCTCTAGATGTCTCCCACATGTTATTCTCTGAAAACTAGCGTGTGCGATACTGCAATATATGTTATTGAGTAAATACAGGGCCATTACTGCTGATACTAATACCGATACCAATACTTTCAACTTATAAGTGCTTATGTAGGAGGAGAAAGCAGTGTGCCATGATTTATGAGATGAACCATCATTAACGACCATTAAATCACTGTGATTCTTACCTTTCACAATAATTAGCTAATACAATAAAAAAACACCTTTTAGCAAACAAAGTATCAATCCTATCGCGCTAGTATCGATACGATACCAATACCAGAGTTGGTATCTATATTTTAGATATTTGGATCGATCCACCCCCCGCTACTGATTACACTGCTGAATGAGTCTGATGTAAAGCTGCTTCTAGACATCCACTGCAGCTCAGAATTTTTGTAGGATTACCTGAAGGGGGTGCATGTGAGAAGGCAAATCTCTCTTGCAGAGGAATGGGACATTAGCCATTCTTTAATCTGCCAGATATCTCATACAAATGCAAATACATGCATTCATCTAAACCAGGCAAATTTTCAGCTATGTGAATGTGTCTGAAGTAGACTTCCTTATTAAAGACGACGATAAGTTAAGATTGGCCAGTGTTGTAGAGATGCAGAAATTACATAAAAACTGCTGGTGAAACTGCTTAAATGATACAATTTCCCTTTCAGACTGAGAGACAGAGACTCTCCCAGTGGTGGTGTAAGAGGATTAGATGTGTTGGTTGTGCGCTGTGACTTCACAGGGTTGGTTGCTGAGGATGTGCTCTTCACACCAGATTATCGGTATGGCATTGCCCACCCACGCTAGGGCCCTTTGATGTGGAAGCGTCTGAAACCCTTCCAACACTGGTTCGCCTCTGTTTTTATCTCATTGCAGGAGAGCACTAAAGGGAACATTATCATTTCTACTGGTGCAATGATAAAGAAATCATTAGAAATGCACTCATACTTGTAATGCGGGTAAGACGGCAAGAGCTGGCTTGGCAGAGTGAGGGAGAACCAGAAAAGCAGCGATGTGGGAGAAAGAGAGGCAGCAGAACTGAATGTACTAAACACACTGAGGCAGAATGAAAGGAAAGGAAATGTGCAAAGGAAAGAGCAATGGAAGAAGATGAAAAACTGAAAGTAGTATGTGGCAGGAAAGACATAAGAGAGGACAAAGGAAGCAAGAAATGACCGAAAAAGCTCTGAAACAAGCTAAAAAGACCAAAAGCCAGATGTCTGATTCCATTAAGAGGCGGCTGAGCAGCAGCTGCAGACACGAGTTGTCCTGAAACAGATAGCTACCGTATCTCCCTCGATTTGAAGACTTCATTAAACATCTTCCACTCATCTCTAAGTGAGCTGTGATTAGTATTGGCTAGCTCACTAATTTACCTCCATTTACTGTGACCTCTGCTCAGGCTCTGCAACACAGTTCAACCGTGAGAATATTTTTCCAGTTCCCTGGTCGAACCTCAAAGTCACTGTTATTTTCAGCAGCACACGGGGTCACAGTGAAAGTAATCTCTTCTTCACCCCTTATGGTAATTTCTTCCATAATAACCTGGGACAAAAAAATTTAAAACGCTGCTGCTTCCATCCACCACTCTGCAATACAGCTGGGAGCCTATCCAGCTAAGATATGGGGATAGTGGGACAAACAGAACGAAAATTATGGACACAGTTATTTTTCGTGTAAATAAAGATGTTGATTTCAATCACATCTCCAGATTTGTCTTTGTTCCAAACCTCTATGAATTTCAGCTTCCAAAGCTGGAAACAGAGGATATTACTTTAAAGACAATGACACAAATTTGCAAATCAGTAAATTGATTAATAGAGTCTGAGGATATTAAATCACTATCTTATTTCCTCAAGTATAAATAGGAAGCTAATGGTTGGCAGGGAGTGTGGGAGGACTCTCCGTCAGGAAGTTTTGACAGACAAGACACCTAATTCTGCATTCCGGTGAAGTTGGCGGCACAGATTTTCACATTTTCTTAATTAAACTGTGGCAGAAATTTTAAAACCATGAGAACACGATTAGCTTTCAAACTTCTCCGCGCTTGTTCTGCTGTTGGGTCTGTTGTGCCGAAATCAGCCCAAAGGACTGTGACAATAACATTAAAACAAAACAAGCTTAGTGCAGTTGATTCTTTTCAAACTAAATGATTAAACATGGTTTTCATGGTATTTGTGTCACCCACATATATCACACACGTACTCACACTGGGTGTATCGGGGCAATTTGGGGCTCAGGACTTTGCCCAACGACACTTCAGAATGGAGAATGGAGAAACCAATGACCCTCTCTTTGAAATGTATTTTTGTCTTATAGCTATACGGCACGCTATAGCCATAAGCTATATGGTGACGTTTAACCAAAATTCACTTTATTCTGTTACTCGTGTCTGTTACTCTCTGTCATAGACCTTACTCTGGTGTAGTTTTGCTACAAAGTTCTGATATATGCCTGATGCTGATGCTTAAAGTTGCTTAAAAAGATCCTTGAAACTATGAAAAAGTGGGAGTTTGAGTGGAAGAAAATTCATTTGTTTGCAGTTTTTCAGCAATGAAAACAGCATGTGGTTAGCTCCCGTACTTACAAAATAAAAGCTCAGAAAATGCTGTAAAAATAATTCAAATGATTCATTAATTCCTACTAATTTCATTTATTGAAGTGGAAAAATTCAACCTAACATCATTCACTTTGAGGCCCTTTTTTGTAACATGGACAATTGCTGCAGTCTAAAGGTAAAAATTCACATGACTTTATTAAATACACGATTGTTATAGTACAAAAAAACAGTCGATTCTGAAGGGGTCAGCTGACTGATTCTTTATGGAAGGATTCCAGTGCCAAGTACAATGGCATGTGTCTTTGTCTGATTGATAAAACAAGTTTAAAAAAGTTGATCTGCCCATGCTGCATAAAAAAGAGCACATTGCCTCGAGGCAAATGTCTCAAAGCCAAGTAAACACAGAACACTGATGTCTCTATATCCCGTTTTATCTGTTAAAAAAAAAGCTGTTTATCGTACATACTGAAACAGGCTTGTACCCAGTTTCTTTATTTTTACTCACATTTCAAGTCCTTAGATAATTTTTATAATTTATGTGTATATACACCGGAGTCCTGGAAAAACTCAAATTCCCTAGGTTTTTTCCTGCTTTGTTTATCAAAGTTGTGGGTGGTTGATTTGTTATTGTATAACAGAATTATGCACTCGTGTCTGACAGCTCTAAAAATCAGAAGGGACTCACTGTTTGAGACATTAGAACCATAAACAAGAACTACAGCTGCCTTAAACATGACTAAGTAGGTTACTTTGTCATCCAGCAAAATTTACTTTCAGCACACCCCCTGAAAAAAAACCTAACACTGTCATTTTCATTTATTAGCGTGAAACTGAAGCAAAGACACCAGGGACGACTATTAGTTTTGAAAAGTAAACTAACTGTAGAACTCTAAAATACACAAAATACACAGAGCTAAAGACATGCATGTGCAAAAACATCTTTACACATTAGACTCGTGTGTCAGTCATATGATATCCTTCTTCCTCTCTTCCTCTGTGTCTTCATCCATAATTGGGGCTATCTGAGCAGAACTATGCAGCCTTTTCTTTTCTACTGTTTGACCTTCATTACTAGAGTTAGCTGCCTTTCCTTATTAATAGTGCTTAGAAGCGGCTTCAGAAAAGTTTATGCTTATACATCAGAGAGACCGAGTTTGACTGGACCAGTGGGAGAGAACGCGTGAGGGCTTAACAGTTTTTTCTTCGCCACAAACACCACAAATCACTTCTGTTGGCAAATTATCAGTTATTATAAATGCTCAGGAGATTCACATCAGCACACTGATAAAGGAGATTGTGTGTGTGCGTACATGTTGAAATTCTGAAATTAAAACAAAGAAGAGAAACAGTCGTCTGTATAGTTACGTTTTAAAGTGAGGAAACATCTGTCAAAAAGTAAAAATCCATTTAATTCTGGCTCCAAAAACAAATCATTTGTCTCCTGTCTTGGTGAATGAAATTCTTGAATTTTAATCAGTCTGTTAGCACTAATAAGCCGATACGTGCGTCTGTGCATTGCACCCATACAGTTGATGATTGTAGCTTGTTAATCAACCTCGTAAGCGTTAGCTAATAACTTAGCACTCTACTAATTTAAAAAGTAAAGAAGAGACAGGAGAAACGCCCTTCAACCATGTTAAGAGTGTTAAAGTTGCACCGTTTGTCCAACAGAGGGCACTTTGAAATTTTCCTGTTGGCAACACAGATGTTTAGAATGCCACAAAACAAAAACCAGCTGATCTGAGCAGCCTCGTAAACAGGTAATCCAGTACAGTAATAAAGTCAGATTGTTTTAAAAGGCACTGTCATATTATCTTAGCAAGGACTCACAAATGAATACACATAACAAATGTCAGGGGGATCTGTTTATCGAGCTTCTGATACAGATTTGTATGGAAAGACTTGTTAAAAGACTTTGTCATTGTCCGAGCATCAGATAAATGTGGATAGTACCACATTTGGGAAGATGATGCGCCCCTCCCTGAGTGTGGGCTGAAACCAAACGGCCATCCATCTTTGTAGGTGCTTCACTGGCAGATAAGGATGTGGATGTATATGAATGGTTGCTTTGTAATTTATACCTAAATTATATCCAATATATGTAACATGTTTCTATGACGACCCTGATTTAGACCACAAGCCAAAACGAGTAAAGAAGTAATGAAGTTATTTTTTACACTTCAGTGTTGCTGAAGTTTTGACCTCATAAAGTTGAGAAGTTAAGCCTTATAAATGATTCAATATTAGATTATTTTTCTGTCAATTATTTGATTGATTGCTGAGATAGTTATTTAAGCACTGCAGAGATGGATGGTAGAAACAGCAGAGTGCAGCCAGAAGCCTTTAAGGAAATAAACTGAGGAGAAACTAATTTAGATGCTGTGTGGAAGCAAACTGCTACAGCATCTCAGACAAGTTCCGATCACTTGGGAAACCTTGCTAAATGGCAAAAGAACCAAGGTCAGACGCAAATGCCTGGAACGCACTCATTTGAAACATTTTACGATGTGAAAATCGTTACCTGTGTGTAAAACATACACACACTAGTTCCTCTTCCTGTGGGCAGCTACCTTTGGCCTTATTAGTGTGTAATTGATCGCACCTATGTATGGGCATGCTCAGTCTGAATGTGTGATTTGTCAGTTCTGGCAGCAGTTTGTTTGTTCATCTTCAGCTTAAGATGAGAACAGTTAAGTTCAGCGTGGCCGGGCAGTTTAATCAGGACCTCCGCCTCCCTCTCTAGACGCTGTGAGACCTCAGAATTTAACTCTCTGGGATGCTTCTGGGTCAACAGTGTGAGTGCAAGAATGCCCAAGAAAAAGCGTGCCGAGCTATGAAATGGCACCTTCTAATCTTAAGTATGTGTGTTGATCCAGCTCGCAAGCCCAAAGCCATTTCTGTCACTGTTCTCTTCCCCCCACTACAGCCACTCAAACTGGATGACTGATGTCTCATGCTGGATGTACTTTGCACTTTTTTCCTTTCCAAGACCACAGGCATGTGTTGATCTCCTTAATTTGTCACTGACCCGTGAGTCATTCCACTGATTATCCTTTACCCCCAAGGGAATTCAGAAATTACTGTTAATACAAAATGAAAAGAGGCCTATTATTCTTTTGGCTTATTTTCAGTCACATATACACTATTATAGTGATGGATGCTCATATCAAACATGGCCAAAGTTTCAGATGATGTGCATGTATAAGTAATAATGTGAGCCAAAAGCTCGGGGTTCTGATTGCTCCAAATATTCTCTTTCAGGCACTCAGCACCAGCTGTCAGAACAATGTTGGTTAAAGGTGGGTGGAGCGAGCGTAAACAGCTTGCTTCAGACAGTGGGTGAACTAAGCGACTTTACCAAGTCCTAGTGTCATGCAAAGAAGGATTATTCTGAGCTGTCAATCCTTCATAGCTACTTCAGCAAAGTCTGATGGATATAGCATGGGTGGACAGACCGAGGGTGCGGTTTTTGCAACCTACAGGTATACTTTCTATAAATATGAGTTGGAAGAATTGTGCTCACTTAAACTGAGGTCTGCGGGTTAGTGCTGTGTATTGATTTAAAGTCAATCACCAGTGTACCAATACACTGTTCATAATTCATTAGCTTATACCGGACTGTTGCTCTATTTCTATTTTATTTTGCATCTGTATTTTAAAAGTGAATAAATATATGAGCGATCACACTGACCATAGCTGCAGTGTTTTTTCTGGGCTCATCTTCTCTTACATTCTGCATGCTTACCCATAAGACTATAGTTGAAAAGAGGCCACATGAAGTTTGGAAGTTCGTAAAAATTTACTTTGCAGAAATTTAAGAACCTCTGTGTACTATGGTGAGGATCGTAGTAAGCAGTGTGAAAGTACTGGAGTGATGTGAAATGTAATTTAAATATATATATATATATAAAAAGCACATTTTTATTCCTGTGCAAGCAGATTTCATGGGAGACATAATGTCACTGGATGAAACTCACCTGTGCCACAGCCACTTGTGTTTGCTGCTGCTGCTGCTGGAGCTGTTGCTGGAGCAGTTGGATCTGGTGGTGCAGAGACAACGGGGTGCTGGGTGGCAGTATGCCTGATGCTGGGAGCAGCATCTTGGGGCTGGACAACAGCAGGGAAGCCTCCTCTGAAGGCTGCTACCAGAGGGAAAAGGAGGAAATGAGGTCAGCATGCTGAGGCTTCAAACGGAAAATACTGCAAACTTGTTATTATGAGTTCATTTACGGGTGGAAGAGCCTTCAAATGAATCAATGTGGACCAACAATACAACAATAAATGATAAATAAGTCCATCCATCTGTCCGTCCATCCATATCAGCCCCTCCAGGATGGCATCTTTTAAAAATCAAACTATGTTTGTTCTAATATAACAAGAAATTGGTTGTAAAAGTTGAAAATAGTTCAATTCAACAATTAATTTTTCATGGTTTCTGACAGAATATCTACATACAAGTCCCGAAACATATTTCCAGCAACCATCAGTGTACTAATGGCACATTGTGCTACCTAATGCAAGTGTATCATATATCATCCAAAGTGTCAAAAAAGGGAAGATGTCATTGATCTTCACCTTGCTCGTGCGGGCACTATTTAACAAAGCTGCTAGCTGAGAGTCTGTGAGTTGCCTGCTGGACACACTGTCTGTTGCAGTAGTCAGTCTGTGGTGTTTTGTGAAGGGAGCAATAAGTAAGTACATTATTTATTTACACCGCCTTTCAAGATACAAATCACAACAACAAAAAGACAAAGGCAAGAAAACAGAATGAAATGCTTTCGAAATACCAGTTTAAAAAGACAGTACACACTGTCCCGTTAAATCTGTTATTTACAGCAGTTTTGTCCATGGCGTTGCCTTCATGTCTTATTACTACTGTTGGCTGTAAGCAGCTGATTTTACTTTGTGATGTGGGAGGAGGAAATTGTTGGAGTGATCTACAGCTTTTGAGGATTGGACATTAAATTGTTGCACTAAAGAACAAGAGCGTTGCAGTGAAATGCAAACTGCGTCCAGAACAGAAACAACTGCTAACACAACTTTGGCTCTCTTTAGCATTTGCACAGACAGCATGCTAACACAAAGCTAGCCAAGAACCCAGAATGATGTCAAAGATGAGTGAATGCTGACCCCAGCCCGGCAGCCACAGCCTGAACTTCAACAGGTAACAAAGGCGGTGATGAGCAGCCAGGCTTGCAGCACTATAACCTCCATTTTCACCTATCCATGTTTCTCCAGTAGTGAGTAATGACCCCAACACTGCTAATAAGTAGCACAGGACATTTCTAAATGGCCCAAATATTTAAGGAATACATAATTTGATAATACATAACATTTCATGTGCATGATAAAAAATAAAAAAAAAAGAATATCAGAGCTTGTGTTTTGCTTCACATTCGATGTTGCAGGTGTATCTGTTAAAATTGCACATGCATGCTTGTTTTAACCGTGTACTACTTCAAACACTTTTTGGAACGTGCTAATGAGAAGCTGATGATGCAAATAAAAAGTTTTTTAAAAAAAAGAGAGAGAAATAAAAGAAAAGTAAAGGCTTTGCTAATGAATAAATAAATATAATCAGGACAAGCAATAGCATCAATAAAATGCCTTGGAGAACAAGCCGTCATCAAAACAACAATCTGAATTTAAAATGTAGAGTTGCTGATTAGTTGCACCAGTGTGGAATGAGCGGTGCTGCCTTAGAATGCAGATCAGTAGCACTGAAATGCTCCACTCCAACAATAATGAGCTTTGGGAATCAGTTCTCCTTCATCTAACGCCAAGAAGCATCGTATAATAGTTTCAAGGCTTTAGTTACCGGTCACAGTTCATGGCCTTTCCGTCATTCAACTAGTCAAAATATATATATTTCTGTAATACAATGGCCAAATAAAATATTTAATAATCCATGCTAATGATGACATCCAAGCAGACACAATATGGAAATACACGGTCATATTTTCTTTTCCTTAAGCAGATAGAGCGATAAATGCAGGTATTAAATCCCCTCTTGAAGTGGTCCTTTAAAAACAGAGTACTGCTCGTTGGTACAGAGGAACAAAAAAAAAAAAAGAAGCACTCTCAGACCAACACGGAGACCTTGAGAGTACAGCGTACATGTTATGCCCCAAAGGCATTTAGCAAATGATAAAGGCTGAAGACCATGTGCCCCAAAGGTAAAACATTAAGTGCGCTTTGCTGTGATGGACCAGTCATGGCAGTAGTGAGAGGGGTCTAACAGCGAGCTCACATAAATTCGGAAACCTTGGGGCCTGATAAATGAAGCCAAGTGCCAAAAACTGCAGTTCCTCAAGGGTCACTGGAGGCTGGCTTGATTATATAAATTGATTATATAAAAACAACTAAATGCTGTCTTGACTTAAAGTTAGGAGCGTGGCTGCTTTGACTGATCGGTGTAACAGCACACGCTGTGAAGATGGGCTCTTTTAATTGAAGTTATTAAACCCTACTGTTTCACTGAGTTTGTGTGGTTTTGGAGGATTTTTAAATGGGTGGATATATATTATGGCTTGATGTGAAGGACAACCCATCCAGATAGTCTGCAAAAGTTTGTATTTATTAGTGTGCCATTGATCACTGCGTCGTCTGTGGTTACAACTTAGTAACCGAACTATCTTGCTGATAAAGTAGCCCTCCAACCAGTTAGACCTGGCTTCAAGAACCGAGCTGGTGGTGGCCAGCACACCAAAGTGGATGCTTTAATGTGAAGTCCAGAAACCAGTGGGTGGTATCACTTCCACTGCCACCTTACCTCCTTATGTGGACATTGTCGCTCTTTAAAACTGGACCAGTTTGCACAACCAGTGTAACAAAGCACCAACACCAGAGACCACCTTGTGCATACACCTGTGATGCCGCCAGTTTCTGACAAAACTGCAATATTAATACCAACAATGGGTAACAGTGTTGGATTACCAGACAGATATATGTGTATATCAAAAGCTTTTGAATAGAGCTGCTGTGTATTTGACGGCAAAGTGCTTCATAGTGAATCGAATGGTATTGGACGGTTGGGGCGACTGGCTATCAGACACCTGATTACATTGAACCTTAACCTGCCTTAAGGAATCCACGCCAAAATACTTCACCATCTGTCTCTCATGCCTTCTGGAGACACCCAGAGCAGATGCACTCTGCATGAGAAGAAGATGTGACTGATGGCCTGCTTGCCACGGACCTTTTAAGTTAATGAGAGGAAATGATCCAGGTTGACAGGTTGTTTGGTGCCATCATGATTTGAATAGCAAGACAGACGTCTTCAGAATGACTGAGAGTGGGTGCGTGTATAAATGTGAGATAAGAGAGAATTTGTTGGGGATGACTTCTCAGTAACAAGTAAGATTCCGATAAACGTGTTTTCTCTAAAGTGCCTCTTTTAACACACATTTTCTTCACCTTTATTCCATTGGAGTTACTCCGAGATACGTAAAACAACTGCTCAGCTGCTAAGTAAAAGACGTTAAGCAGGATTATTGCGGTAGCTTTGAAGCTGGGTAGTCATCCAGAGGTTTAGCAAGTGGAAGCGTGAATAAGATAATTCAGCACTTAAAGCAACACAGAGGAAATAGGATGGCATGTTTGGCTTTACGAGCACTGTGGACACAGGAACTATTCCCAATTACAGAGAAACAGAAGGAGAAGACAGACATAAATAGACTGTCAGCTGGCGCAGAAGAAGACATAACACAGATGGAAAGAAATCCCATTCC
The DNA here is from genome assembly GCA_015106755.1 of Etia nguti. Taxonomy (NCBI): domain Eukaryota; kingdom Metazoa; phylum Chordata; class Actinopteri; order Cichliformes; family Cichlidae; genus Etia; species Etia nguti. The sequence continues at coordinate 7,397 of VUQG01021453.1, read as the reverse complement.
AAAAGTACACGGATTTAGTCATCTGCAACATTTTCCCATCTGATAAACTGTTTACTATCAGTGATGTTTCCCATCACTTATAACAATGATTGTCTATGCCATAACTGCATATTATAAAAGCCATTATACTGCTTTTGCAAAATCCATTGTCAACATCCAAAGAATGTGTCACGGAGGACTGGAGCTGTTCTAGCACCTAATAAGCAGTTCTGAGGAAGCACATAGGAAATTTCAGCCTCTTTGGGATGTGGGTAGCTCTACAGTTGTCATTTTCCCCCTCATATAACATCAATGGTGAAGAAAAAAGCTCAGGCAGGCCAAATATATGGTACCATACTAGACGCAAACAGCAGCTTACTATGCGTCAAACAAAGAATTCCAGGCAACGGAAGGTAATTCCTATGCAGACCAAACACATGAAGCTTGTCAGGTGCACTAACCATAAATTATGGGATGTAGACTATATATAAAAAATAGACGGTTTGAAAAGTGAAGCCCATGCAGAAGTGCCTTTAGCCTTAAGGTCAGAAGAGTGACGACTCTGGCTGTGTAGAAGCCGATGAGATCATCGGTTTGTGGTGCCTATTTGAGTCAGAGGAGGATAACGCACGCAGTGCTTTGTCTTGTGACTGTGGAGTTGACTTGATGTATGCTTATTGTATTCTAATAGAATACGTTTTTATATATATAAATATATATACATATATATTTTTGAAGGCAGCAGAAAAAAAAAATCGTGCAACAAATACACAGCATATCGAAAAAAGCAGTGGGCCACCTACACATTACACCTACAGGAGCTGCTCAGCCCTGGAAACCCAAGTCATGAAGCTCCCAGCACACAGTTTGTTTGCTGATGTTAACTTCAGAGGAGGTCTGGAACTCTGCATTCCCACATACTGTAAATCACAGGAATATTAGTAAAAAAAACCAATGCATTTTACAGATGAACTGCTTGATAACTGCATTGATAAAAGTGGTATTGACTGTGGATGTAAGAGTACAAAATGATGCCACACTTGGAATATAAACTCTAAGAATCACATGGACTAATAATGTCAGAAATAAATAAAAGTATTAAGAACCAAGCAGCTGATAGACTGTAATGTCCCTGACTGAGTGAGTGACTGTCTTACCATTTCTAGTGAACCTCAAACCTCATCAAATGAAGTTTGATTATAGAATAGTGTAATTTAAAGAATATCAAAATATAATTGTTGTGTTTGCTTTATAAAAGTTTGGCTGCAATAAATACATAAAAAAAGGACATGTAAAAGTGAGAATAATTCTTCTTGTGCCAAACATTTTTATTATCCCTGAAACACATGACACATCACAGCTCCTCTGAGTCAATTCCTCTAACTCCAGAAATGCCACTGCATAGAGGGCCCCCACAGCTGTGTGAATGCTGGATGCCGACATATTCCCATAAACTGCACAATGCCTGGAGTGACTCCTAAAAACTGGTGACTGAGCTAGCGAGGGTTGATGCATATGAAAAGCTGTCAAGGATGTTAAATGGGGCAGGGAAATGTGGGCGTAGAAGGCACTCAGTTGTGAACATTTGTAATCTTTGTGTTAATGGGTACAAGAAGTCCATTCATTAAAAAAAAAAGGAAAGAAGCCGAACTGGTGATGAGATCATTCTATTTTTTTTAAAGTGTCTTTTGAATTTAAATATGAGATGCAAGAATGGGTATATTAACTCGGATAATGGGTGGATAAATAAAAAACATCCACAATGCCGACGACAAAAGCCGAGGACAGGCGCTGAGTCAAACCCACACACGAAACGCTCACACCCCCGCACTCACAGTTAGAAGTTTGTTAAACACAGTCCTGTATATTCAAACACAGACTGGGTCTCTCTGCACTGTTTACTGTACAGAATAAGAAACAACAGTCCTTGCCTGAATCCTAAACTTGTTTACCACAGAAAAAGCCAATTATGGAAGACAGTGGAGCAAATATTCAAACTAAAGAGGATCAGCCATATTGCTGAAATTTCTCATAACTGTTTGACTCGGAGGGAAAAGTTGCTATTACATCACACACTGACAAGTTCGTAGCTGTCTCTTTATAGTCTTCCCTTTATCTTTTAGCCTCTGGTTGTACTCATTGATGGACAGACAGAAAACAGGGAAGCAGAGAAAAGGGAAACAAAGCTAAAGATAGATGACGAGGGATAAAGGAAGTTTTTACTTCTCCTCCTACAGCTGTGATTACACTAGCTGCTCTCTGTCTGTCAAACAGACAGTGCCTTCCCACACACACACACACACACACACGCACACACACACGCAAACAGGCACACATAGACGATGGCTATAAAACACTGTGAGGTCTGACAGGTTCTGGCTTTCTTCACTGCTGACAGCCTTGGCTGCAGATTTACAACTTTATCAAGGGCTCTCGAGAAGAAAAAAATAAAATAAAATCTGGACATATTAGTCTACTGTGGCTTTGCCTGTAATAATATTGCATGACATCAACCTAAACAGCCATCATGTTGTAGCAGTATAAGGGAATATCTTAGTTTGGTGGAAGTGTTTTGACGTGCTTGGGCAAAGAGTCCACATTTCTATGAATAAATCAATTAACAGACGACTACTCCGCCATGTTTCACTTCTAATGGTGACTACATGATAATATAGTGATAGCGTGATGCCTCCTAATGTACCAAATCTGTTATTGTTCAAAAGGGCTAATAGAATAATAATAATAAGAATTTGGGGCTAAAAAAGCTTTGTTGGGAAAAGCAAGACTAAAGAGTTTTTTAACTTAAAACGATGGTTTGGTTTATTGTGTCTTGATACTTTGTTATTAATATCCTAGCCATCTTACTATTGTTTAACCAAAGACTTGCCTAGTGTCAGGGTTGGCTAAATTGGCAAAATTTGAGAAACAAGTAGATGTTCTTTAAAATGAATTTTCACTCATTTTGACATTCCAGTTTTCTACAAAACAGATGACATTTTTATAAAAAAGGGTGGACGTTAACTACAACCAATACCCTAGATGGGTTAGCAATGACTTGGTAGATTTTAAGTTAGGTACTGGATATTTCTCTGAATAATTTCTTAGCGACTTGTACAATTTCTTTGTACAACTATTTGACAGGGGTTACTTGAAAGAGCAATACTCTAACTCGGGGGTGTCAAATTCAGGTTTACTGAGTGCCACGTTGAAATACAAGGATCACACCAAGAACCACAAAAATCTAATTGTAAATATACAGTATTGTAAAGACATTTGAACTGCCCTTCAATTTTTTATATTTTGCTTCCAAGGAGCTCTAGTGGTGGAATAGTTCCCCATGCTTTCTGAGGGTTTGTTTGTTTGTTCACCCACTTAACACTGACCCGTGAATCATTCAAGCATAGAAAAAAGCACCTAACTCCTGGGATGTACCAGAGTTGTGTCTACACATAACAAACGACTTAGCAAAAAAAAAAGAAACAAAAAAAACAATCTCCAGCAGATGAAACGTGAAGTCAATAAATTCATATACTTTAGAAATAGGAAAATAATCCAGCAAACATTTGATACAGGACCCGAGGTTTGTACTTGGCCCTTCAGTTGATCCATGTACTGTTCGCTGAAGCCTCATCAGAAATGGTCTCCACTGAAGATCTCAAGCAAGAAAGGTGATTTGATCCACAGTGTAACACCATCTGGATTGTATCTGGTAACAGCTTTCTTTTTCAGGATGACAGTGATTCCAAACATACTGCCAGTGTAGTAAAAAACATACACATATAGGAGTCATACAGAGCAAAGCTCATCAGTCATGGATTGGCCTCTCCAGAGTCTGGACCTCCTCATTATTAAAGTAGTGTGGGATCATCTTGACAGAGAATGGAACAAAAGGCAGCCATCACGCCCTGCTCTACCATACAACTCATCCTTCTGTCTTCTTGCCTTTACAGCTTCATCACTTCAAGGCTGAGCTTGAATAAACCGTTTTCTGTAATTGCCATGAAGCTACAACTCTGGAATATGGATTGAAACATCAAAATAACAATACAAATTTTGTTCTCTGAACACAGCAACTGTCACACTGCATATGACAAAAAAAACCGGACCCTCTTTTCACTTGGTAAAGATTTAAGCTACTCATTCTCCCACCTCAGCCCCAGCTGAGATTGTTTGCCTTCAGCATGAACTTTCCTTTGTCTTGCATTTTGATTTAGCTAGCCTTTAGCTATAGTGGGTGCAATCCAGGTCCGCCTGTCTGTTTTGTTTGGTGTATGTAACAAGATCATGGAAATGATCACCAAATGATATCTCAGTGATATATGCTGTGTAATTGTACAAGTTTAAATAGGAGTGTACTAAATCAGAGAGAATTTCAGCAGGTTTTAAAATCACATCCACAGTTTTGTGGTCAAGCTCACCCACATTTTCAACCCAGCATGCCACACTGATCAACACACGCTGACCAAGAATAGAAAGGAACCTAGTTGTCCCATTCTTCAGAATAGCCTTTTCATTTCCTTTCCAATTTCCACTGAGTCCTTTCACTTCTGACACAAGCATCAGGTGGTGGCTGGTTTTTTTTTTTGTTTGATTTAAAAAAAATAAATAATGCATACAGTCTGCAAGCTAGACTCACAGAGCTTGTTAGGGAATATCTGCAACCGTGCAACAAAGTCGAACATTTCTTTGCCCTTAGTGTCATTAGAATCATTTGAGCTGCTTTTGATGCTCTTTCAACACAGCCATTGTTGTTATTGTCAAAGCTAATCTAAATGACATTTCTCGTTTCCCTGGCTAATGGCTGCCTCATTACTTTTTAATGATGCCAGTCACATAGTTGCGGGCATTAATTTGCATGTAGTTGTACTTGAGGCACTGGCTGTTCTTATTACTCAAAGCTCTGTTGGTTTTGATTCAAGATGTCTAATCAGCGACTGATTCAGACCAGGGAGGCAAAGGGAGAGCTACTTATTACTGTAGTATCAAAACAGTAGGCAGTAGGCTCTGTGGAGGGTTCATACAAAACAACTCTTATGTTAACAGTTATAAATAATAAGTAACATGTAATTGGGAATGGTGAACAATTGACAAAAGTCTGTTGAAAAACCTATGTAGTATACCTGGATTTCTTCCAGGTTATATTTAGGTGATTTACAAGCCAGGCTGGTAGTTTAGTTTGTCTTAATCCAACACTGGACTTATAAAGTCATTCTCGCAATTTCTTCTATAGATCAGACATGCCAGTTACAGCTCCATTCATCCCATCCATCCACCCAGCTATCTGGGGGGAGGGACTGGAGCCTATTACAGCTGTCATAAGGCAAAAGGTGAAATGGACCTTGGAAAGGTCGTCAATCTGTCGCAAGGAAAACTCTTCCTATGTACACTATGGTGAAGATAGGACAAGAAATGGAAAAAAAAGCTTAGTGTTGTATGCAAGGCTGGACACAAAGAAAGGAGGAAAGGACTTGTATCAATTGACAGATGGAGAAGAAGTGTACTGGATCCAATTTACAAGGGTGATGTGCAGAGCTGTCTACAGAGGGATCATTTTGATGAGCCAAACCATGAAAAAGAGTTGTTTAAAGATAGGTTAAGAAGAGAGGTGACAATCAGCACGGAGCAGTATCTTTTTAAAACCCTCATTAAAGTCAGACTGGGGGTGTAGCTGTTACATCCTTTAAAGGAAACTCAACAACAGTGCATGCCAAGAGTGTTGATGGAAAAGTACAGAAAAGGTCAGAAGCAGTTGCACTTCTATGTAACCTGACGTACAGCAAGAACCTTCCAAGAAATGTTGCTACATGTTGGGTCGACGCAGCCTGCAACAACTTAAAAAGGGTTTTTTTCGGTTACAGCGTAAGTTAGGATGTAGATTTCCCACAGAAGTCTAAATCAAGTTTTACAGATGGGTTCAAAGTGGGGGTAGAGTTGAAGATGTTAAGGTTTCCATTGGAGGTGACCCAAATGGACAAGATTATAGATCAGTATAACAGATGGGCAGTGCAGGTTGAGCAGTTTGGAGGATGAAGTTAGAGAGGCAAAACTGAGATGTTTTGGACAAAGGATGTTGAAGATGGAGCTGCCAGGGAAGAAGAAAAAAAGAAGACCCCAGAAAAGACTCATGGATGTATTGAAGGAGGATGCTAGGGGTAGGGTGAGATAAGGGCGGGTGATCTGCTGTGGTGACCCCCTAAAGGGAGTAGCCGAAAGAAGAAGAATGTCGACGCAAAATGCAGGCTAATGGAGTGGAAAGTGTAATGATGGATGAGACAGAACAAGCAAATGATGAATGGGGAAACAAACCCTCTGTGTGGAAGTAAAAAAGATGTATGATCATCTGAGGCTTTGGAATGCAGATCAATCCTGGACTAACTCAATCCTGCCTGAGGCGAAAAGGTCACAGTTTTACTTTGGCTTTTCTTTGGCCACATTTTTTTGGTGGTTTGCTGTCAGCCAACAACACATGAGTTACAGACTCAGAGCAAATAGCCTCCTACATGGGATGATACCAGGTCCAAATACCACAACATTCCCACATATACGCATGTAAAAGCAGACATGGATAAAAATAGAGAGTAAAAATGAGGCATGCTTAAATGTTAAGGTCTGCAGGATGACAGTATTTTGGCTTTGGGACTCCTTGGTCGTTGGCAGACTTCTGTTGTATCACAACTTTACAAGTCTACATACACACACACACACATGCGCGCACACGCATGCTGGGAAATCAAATCAGACAGTGAGGCTATCGAGAGAAACCACCTCAGCTAGTGCCTCCAATATAAATGGGTCAAGAGACAGTTTCACAAAACCCCGCTGAGTTTACAGTGAAAAGTTGAGAGGCTGCATTTTTATTGCCTGCTTGTGTGAAGAGCATTGGAAAGATAAGTCCTGTAAGGCTGCTGTGGAGACGGGGAAAAGGGCCAAGTGTGAGTGTGCCTGCAGCTTAGAAGCCATGAGTTTAAGGCTGAAGAGACATGGATGTTTCTTTTTTTTTTTAGGCCATGGTAATAGGATTAAAATTGTTTCATGAAATAGACTAACAGGCTCTAAATAAATGCTATGATTTAATACATGTAACAGTGGTGCTAAAGTTATAACTTCCTGAAAGAGAATAGACTGTTTCAAGGTTAACCGCACTTGCTACTCACACCTCTTCTCTCCTTTCTACAAGTCTTCATGTCATCGCCAACATCATCACCCTCTTGTCCTGAAGCCAGGCGAGTAATCACACGTGCGAAAACAGAATTTATGGTGTTTAGAGTCCCACTGGACTACCCAAGCTTTCACACTCAGGGGAAGATGTTCAAATTCTCAGTGACATATTGGAGTGCAGCTATTTAACTATTCATTGAACCATAAATTAAACAAGTACTTATGTATATATAAAAAAAAAAAAAAGACAAAACCAAATC
>VUQG01021452.1:0-19017 GCA_015106755.1 Etia nguti | reverse complement strand
CTCTCTCCCCTGAGTGTGTGTGTGTGTGCGTGTGTGCGTGCATTGCTAAAGAGCGGACGGCAGCGTGTGGAGCAGAAAAAAGGTGGAGCAGGGAGGATGGAGGGAGAGAAGGAGGTGGCGTGGCTGGCTGCCTGCGCATGTGGCTCTCTAACAACTGTGACACATACTAATAGAAACATACCTAATAAATTACAAGCTTTCAGAGGCTGGCAAGCTGACATTTTCTCTGTGCGCGGGACAATTTCATATCTGCGGCGCAAAGTCGAGAGCCCGCTGGACCAAATTGCATCACACAGAGATGCCAGAGGATTAGCATAAAAATTAACACTTAAATTTCAGCTTATTGTCAAGCCGACTCCTGCACCGGCTGCCTCACAACAATCAATTCCTCTTAGAAATCTGATTAGATTCCATGACGCTTATTATCCCAGTCATGTCTGCATGCCCCACTTACTACACCGCTGGCATAGCAGAGCACGGCTGCCACGAGTGCCCGCACCATTTGTTTAAATGGAATTAATTAGAGAATAAATCTAAAGGTGTGGCATTTCTTTGACGTGCGATGCTTCATTCTCTGTCTGCTCGCCGATTTCACGTCTTCGGTCGAACTCCTCCAGTTCCTCGAGACGCCGGATGGTCAAACAGGAAGTGCGAGCGGTTATTGTTCACAGTTTCCCTCCCTTTCTAAAGAAGAATGAGCTCAGAATGGACATATTTACATTACAATCTCACTGATTTGCCTTATTTATAAATGCCACCGTGGTTTTCTCATCATTTCCATCCCCCCCACTCCACTCCACTCCACATGAACTTCACATTTTTTTAATGTTTACAGCAGCAGAAGAAAAAAAATTAAAAAAAATTCTCATCTCATGAAGCTGTCGCAATGAAATATTTGTCAATATCCTTTTCTGTTGAAGCACATTGCACAAGTATGCACTAAAAGCAGCGCGCACATTGGGTGGCTTTGCAAAGACTCTTGATTGTTTAGACAAATGGCATTTCATCGCATCCAGATGTCTTTAAGCTGTGCTCAACCGCCATCGCTGCTCTCCGAGGCGCAGGCTGGATGTATACAAACATCTCCTCATAACTACATTCCTCATCTGGGCCTGCGAGCGTCACGGCCTCGTCACCGGGCGCAGCTAGCATTTCATATTTCTGGTTTTTAAGGCCGTCTTCACGCCGCTTGCTCTTTGAGTGGCGGCGAATCAGGCCAGAGACGGAGGGGAGCGGGGTGCGCCCCGGCCGGGTCGGGCCTTACAACACGACGGTGCTACAAAGGGCCCCGAATAAAGACGCCCACAGGGCTGAGAGAGGGAGCGAGGGGAGAGGGAGAAGGGAACAAATCGTCTGATGTTCTAAGTGGATAACAACAGCTCCTGCTATGCAGCGGCGGAGGCGCAGAATAATTTAAACCAGCCCCCCGGCCGCCCCCCCCCCTCCTGGCCACCGCTCTATTCTTATGTTAACACGGCTAAAGCGGAGTGGGCCACCCAGCAGCACGGAGCAGAAACTTAAGTCCACACTTGAGGAAAAATAATCCATCTCGCCGGCACTGAAACTTCCACACAGAGCCACGGCGCTCCGGACGGGAAGGCCCGAGCACGCCCGTGCATTTAGAGCGTATTGCTTTCCAGAGCTGGAAGAATAATAAACGCGCTGCTTAACTCGGCTGTTTTGCCTCTTGGTTAATGCCAGGCGGCGGTGGGGAGCGAGCTGGGGGGGTTCGTAAGTCTGTAAATGCAGAATAAACACGCTCTCTTTGTTGATCGTGGAGCTGCGTTGTGCTTTTTCTTCCTCGTCTTTGTCTGACGAGCTCGCTCCCTCCTCGAGCTGCCGTCGTGTTTGGTCTCCAAACAGCACATGTGAGGTGCACACCTCGCTGATATTTTATAGGTTCAAATCCCCGGGAATGGGAGGGGAGGGGGGGGGGCTCATATTTTATACCGGCGGTTTATTTTAACGGGGGCTTGTAATTAACGCAGCATGTCCTCTATCTCCCAGTCATCTATGCCAAGGCCTTTATTTAAACAACTTTATTGTGAAATGTTTGCGTTCTCAGCGTTCGGCCGGGGCCCACACACAGAATATTATTTCATACTTCAAGGAGAGGGTAGGGGCTGGCGGAGGGGGGGCTTGGAAGAGTTTACGCTCTGAGCAGTTATTGTTTTTGATTACAGCGAGACTCTTTTTAAAAAGGATCGGGCCCAGGGACCGAAGATGTGAGAAGCTGAGGGAGAACCTGTTTACAGAAGGAGTGTGCGAACCTGAAGCTCTGCTCGGGCCAAATGTACAATCTCAGCATGATTTATGGGAGTAAGATCAGAGTATTTATGTCCCGACGAGAGCACTTGTTTAATGCCACTGCTCCGGGGCTTCTTCCTGGAGAGCCTGTTTGTGTTCTTGCGGGGTTTAATGGAATTTGATGGGGAGATCGAGTGTTTACATTTGGCCAAAATGACCCAGAGTTAGCACATCTACACATTTCTTACAGATCAGACCGGGAGATGCCGAGACCCGCGCGCGTCAGTATCGTAGACCGTACAGAAAAACACGGCCGTTGTCACCGTGACGTCACACCATTGGTTAACTGGTGGCTCTCTTCCACGGGGTGTCTTTTGTCCCCGGAAGGCCTCGCTGCAGGAACAAGGAGCCCAAACACCTTCATTCCCCTCCAGACGCCCGGGGCGGAGCCGCTCGCTCCTCCACACCCTTTAAAAACACGGCTCTTGCGTCTAAATTCGGCCCTCCGTTCTTTGGATACATGAGTTTTTGCCGGGCAGCTCGAGTCCGTGCTTACCTTCTCATGCACGTTTTATTTAAAGTGTTGCTCTTAAAAAAACAAACCATAAAAGCGCATTAAGGCCCGTTCGGGTTCCATAATGGGTTTTAAAGTGAGAATGAAACCCATGTGATAACATACATTAAACACACAACAGTCTGGCTGAGCGTTAAAATATTTCTGATTCAATTCTTTGACCTTCATAAAACACTCACAGCAGATATTCTATTCATATCATCTAATAATAGAGCATCCATGCTTATAATACAATATCGTGCAGGCCTTGCAGTGCCAGTGCATTAGCATGCCTGCTGGCCAGCAGATCAGATGGATCACAGATTGCCTTGGGGATGCTAAGTTTAGTGTCTTCTGCTTTTAGCACAGCGAGGAGATTGACAGGAAAAACCTGCGAGAGAGAACGATTCACGACAAAGGTGGCGAGCGGGGAAAGCTGCTCGGCTGCAGCCCGCCGAGCCGCCGACAAACACTCCGGCAAGTGGATTTCAAGAGAAAGTCGGAGCAAGTGATGCTGTGGGCACCGCTGCGTGCGAAGACTTCACACCACGGCCTGCTCCACGCACACACTCGAGGACTGAAGGCTGAGAAACCCACTTCGCTCGTTTGTCTTCGCTCGCTGTTCACGTCTTAACACGTTGGGCGACACAAACGCTTTTATTTCATCAGGTCAACGTGTGCTGCAACCAAAATATTTAAAATAAAGTGCATGTATGCAAACTGATATGTAGTTTCTGTTTTCAATTTCACTCCAGTTTTTTTTTTTAATCAGACTTTTCTGGCGGTAGTTTCCTGCTTCGGGGTTGGAAGCGGTCGGTTTCTCGGTCACAGACTGCAGTCCATGAGGTTACTCATGACTTTGCTTATTCAGCATAAAACAAAGAAAGATGAAGATGAAGATGAAGAATGATCTGAACAGCCAATACCGAGAACCTGTATTCTGCTGTCACGTGGAAAATATGTGCAGCTAAAGTGCTTCTGTTTCTTGATGTTGATCTTCCTCCCCCACCTGCTCCCCTCCCCCACACACAGAGGAGAGCCTATAAGGGGATAAAGTGAGATGTAGACACTTCTTTAGCCCGGTGGAGGCCAAACAGATCGAAGGCGGTGAGCACCTGGCTGCTGGGTAAGCCTCCAGCGAAGAACCTCTGTCCTCTGCCTCCTTTTCCCTATCACCTTCCCTTCTCCTGTTCACTTACACTCTTCATCTTTGTTTCATTTCAAACGCGCACCTTTTTTGACCAAATCAAGCACACGTCTGGCTGCATGTGGATAAAAACAACCGCAAAAGCTCACATAAATCCAGATTTTCTACTGCTGCGCTCTAAAACAAACAGCACAGAAGGAAAAGTGCTGCGCTGCAGGAAAATGATCTGTTTTTTAAAGTCACGCTGCTTTACCGACTGTTTAAAGGCACAACTTGCACACAAATACGTTCCCGAGAGCTCTCGAGCCCCTCGAGCCGGGGCGGTGGCCGCTCGCCGGAGCTCCATCGATCCTACCTGGATCCGCCAAACTCTCCACCGTGTCATTCAAACCCTTTCAATTTTTAATCACCAGCTCTGAACCTGCACTGTCAAACACACACAGAGTGGCTGGTACACACAAGTACACACTCTTACCACCCACAGTACTTCAAACACTCTTATCCCTCCACACACACACACACACACACACACACACACACACACACACACACACACACAGCTTGATATCCGATAAATGATGAAGACTCCACATATGAAGACGGCATATATATACATCTATGTCTGTCGACTGCCCACAGGAGACAGGTTTCCTTTTTTTTCATGATTTATCATCAGATACTCTTTAAGACCTCAGTGGGTTTTTGTTTTTTTTAAGTTTATAGTTTTGTTTTCTTATGTTTTTCAGTTGAGCAGAATTTACTGACTGTAATGTAAACATTACTGCTTATGTATCAAAACTAAACTACTGGTTATTCATTCAAAACATCATCCTTTGGCAGGCTGAGGTCAAAATGTGTACACGTATTTTACACTCTAGTTTCATAGTATTTATTTTTCTTTTTAGATAAATCAGCATCCTCAACTGAAATAAAGTATGTATGTTTTTGTTTACTGCAAACAAGCAAAAGATGTATGTAAAAAAAAAAACCTACTGCAAAATCCCAGTCTTTTTTTCTTATGTATATGAACACACGCGCACACACACACACACACACACACACACAGACTTTCACCCACCTCACAGACAAACACAGACAAAGCAGCCCTAGGCCTACCACTGTCATCATACATGGGACTTGGCCTGTCTGTGTGAGACGCACAGTTTGTTTGGTAGTTTTAATTTGACAGGGCTCTGAATAGAGCCTCTGAAACACACACTAACGCTTGCACACACAGACCTACACACACACACACACACACACACACACACACACACACACACCTTTAATTTGACAGCGCTCTAACAAGAGCCTGCTGCTTGTCAAATGTTCTCCAGTGGCAGCAGGGATGCGCAAAGCCGAGGGGTTTCTGTTCAAGGACATCTGTGAAGAAGCACACACACTCCTTCAGTAGCACACACTCGCTTTGAATAGGCTGAGAGAGGCAGCCCGCTGTACGGCATGATGGGAGAGAGGCTGCACACACGCTGAGGGGTTTCTACACTGCTGTTCCTCTCACTCTCCATCTTCCTCTCCCTCTATGTCTCCCTGTCCTTTTTTTCCCTCTTTATCTAACATTCCATCGTTCTTTTTCTTTTTTTTTTACTCTTTAGGTCTTAAGTAGAGGGCTGAGGAGCTGAGATAGACCAGGGGAGATTTTGATGACGGCTCCCCGTATGGTCCAACAACCGCTTCCCTTCTTTAACCACGCACACACACGCACTTACACACAGACACACACAATATTCTCTTCATTCTTCAATCCAAACACCATGAGACCTTTTAAAGTTACTCAAAGGCAGATGGGACTTTGGTCCTGATCCTCCGGATTTCATCCTCTTGAAGGTGTTTGTTCGCACACATGACGCACTCCTTCTTGCGTGTGCATGTGTCGGAGCTCCCATGCTGTCTCGGACTTGGCGTCCACAGGATGCTTTGCTCATTAGAGGGAAGAGAGGGTGACTTGAGTGACTTCTATTCGGCTCCCCCGCTCAACTTGATCACAAGGCTGGTCCCGCGGCGCAAGAGAGAAAAGCAAGGTTTCAGCACCGCGTGCGTTACACGGCAAAGACAGCACGACCCAGCGGAGCACGGTGTGAGGAAGATGCAATAATCGCTGATCAAATTAACACAAAATCTAGCACAAGCTCCTATTAGTGGAAACATTTAACTTTCTCTTTGTGCTACTGCACATAAAGGGAACACCACCCCCACCCCAGAAAAGAAAAATCACTGTTATCAACTGGAAAGATAGTATGTCAGACGTAAAATCAAAATGTCAAACATTATATAAAATCAGTCCAAATCAACAGAGAGGACGCCACAAAGATTTGCCATTAGATCATATCTCGTACTGTGGGTGTACGTGTTCCTGTCAGATAAAATACTGAACATCCCCATCCAATGATCTAGAAAGGGGGTTCACGGGGTTGCATCCAAAATGTCAACATGTACATAAATACAAACATTTCCTTTCGATTTAGAGTGACATTAAACGGATGGGAAATTGTTGCCGAGAATAAACCGAATCGCCTAGACAAAGTTCAGTGTTTGGCTTTGCATGATAACCAGCAATCCAAAGTGCAGAAGGGAAGCATTCGATTGTATTTTCTGATAAAAATGGCACTAATGTGACTCCATACCGGAGATGCTCGCAGGTTTTTTTCCGATGATGAAAAGCCGCCAGGATTATTTGAATCCTGTAAATCACAGCTAAAAGTCAACGTGTAAAGCCAAGGTCTATGAAACTATCAGCCCAGAATAGAGAACACAGACGATATGTTACCCCATTGCCAAGTGCTACCACTTAATACCATTAATCTTGGTGCTCTCCCCCTCATCTCTCACTTCATCTCTGCGTTGGAGTGCTCGACGTCCTCTAAAAGTATGGATCTTGACCGCAGCCATTTTCCTCGGAAGAAGGAAAGGCTAAAGAGAAAGCGCTGACCCCTCTTCACTGCAATTTTCCCCTCATCAACTTGTGAGACTTCATTAACTTCCTTGGGGTAATTTCGTCTTTCAGTGCGTTTCTGAAAGGGTAGCATGACGTTTTCCTCTCACCCTCTAGCTATTCTCTTTTCTTGCTTTTATCTTCCACCGTTACCACAAGCAATTTCTCCTGAGTGTCAATTGTAATGTCTGAAAAAATTTAGAAAAGAAAGAGGGTAGTAGGGTTTCAGGGATCCGATGTTGCCGTTCACCTGCAGAGGTCATTCCAGCACCAACACTATCCACTTTTATTCAACTCAAAGCAGTCCCAACATGAACTGAAGTAGCTTCTGAAGATAATGTTCCCCTCAGGAATCAAGAATAATATATCCACTGTACTCTAGTTGGCTTAGTGCAAAATTCAGGCTTTACTGAGAAACTGCAGCATGGAAATTGTGAAACAATGCTGCCCTCTTCAGGAATATTTGTGTCACTCCATAGAACAAAAGGCTTGCAGGTATTTGTGTTTGCCTTATGGATATTGTGAGCCTCCAATTGTCATTAATGCAACATTTACATACTGTTAATATTTTACTTGTTTGTTGGTTTTTATTTTTATACTAAAACAAATCTTAATCTTAACCTCAGGCAATCAGAATATGTCATTTTTCTTTTTCTTAAATTGTTCTACTAATACCAAGCAGTGGTGGTTTATGTTGATAAATGTCATTTTAAAGTTGGTATGCAGATTCTTAACTGCTAATGTGGTAGCTGACATCAGCTGTAGTTATTAATGTTAGGAAAGTTTAGTCTGCACAGAAGAGTTAGAAATAAAGGCAAATACTCCCTTGGTTTTAATCTGTACTGCACAGCCATGAAGGGTGGATGAATAAACTGAACAGTAGCTCTTTCTTTTTTTTCTGTGCTTCATAGTAGCATGAAACCATACCAAGGTTGCTATCACTGGCCTTTTACCACTATGTAACGTTGCAAAATTAACTTTCAAAAATTTGTGTTTTAATTACGTTGTATAATTATATAAATGTAGTTGTAAATGTTTATATTTTTATGCCATCTGGTAAAAAGGTTATGTCACCGATGACTCAAAAAGTTATGAATGGATTTGTGGATTCATTTGTGGATTCTTTACCATTAAGAAACTGGGACATTTTTTAACACGTCGAGTCATATCCTCACAATTAATTATCAGAAAAAAATGGTCCACATTATCTTGATGTTCTCAAACTAATATTATAGTATATTGTTGCTAAATGGCTAAAAAAAAAAAAAAAGAGTAATAATAAGACAGCAACCTCCTTGCAACTTGTCATCTAGACTAGGGGTTTAAGCATGCAAGACCCTCAACCTCAAGTAAGCACTTTAAATTTCCCGGTGAGGGGCCACCTGTTTCCAAACAACCGTGGTTTGGCTCCAACTGACTGCAATCACTCTCAGACAGACTGGCAACGGTTTGCAAATACTTGCCGGCTAATTTTTGAAATCAGGCAGATTGCCAACAGGTTGCAATCAGTTTGAGTCAGTCTGCACCACTGAGCACGACTCATCTGCGACATGTCTCTTTGTCATATCGGACTCGACTTGTTGGTAACTGGTTGTATTCTAGCTATGCTCCTATATAAAAGCAATGCAGCTGAGCCCCGATGTCATTTTGGCCTGCAGCAACTACGTCACTATTTGGGAAGGATTATCTTTTCACGTCTATAAGTCTGGCTGAAGGCTGAATGTAAGTAGTTAATATTAATTTTTATCAATGTAGATGGCATTCAATTTGCAGATTTATTATATTTAAACGCCATATTATCACAAAGAGATTATAAGTAATGTCCAGCTTAACCCAGTTCAGTTGCGAACTGATAGCTGACTAATTGTGTCTTACTGCAGTCTTGATGCGTCAAAGTTGTTTAAAGGTGGCGACTGACAGTGAATGGTTGTAGACCAGGTCTCTAACTGATGTAACTTTGAGAAAGAGAAAGGGAAAATTAAATATCACAGCATTTTGACTCAGAGTTATCGAGGCAGCCATTGCAGGACATCAGAGAGAGACTAACAGCAGGATCAGAGCAGCCTGTCTCACAACGTGCACTCCAGTAAGCGATGTTCATCTGTCTGTGCCGATATGTAAACTTTCCTCTTTCTCCCTTTCCTCCAAGCAG
Organism: Etia nguti; assembly: GCA_015106755.1. NCBI lineage: Eukaryota > Metazoa > Chordata > Actinopteri > Cichliformes > Cichlidae > Etia > Etia nguti. Next base: position 9,968 of record VUQG01021452.1, on the reverse strand, counting down.
TTCTTCATGATACATGAAGTGCCAGAGCCTGGCCTGGCGCAGAGACAAATGCCAGCCACTTGCTCTTTCAAATGTCAAATCTGACATGTCGTAGACATTCAATAACCATCCCTGCCGGACCATTTCAGAGCCGCGCTCTTCAAACAGGCCCTGATTTCTCATGACAGGAGTGCGGGGGAAATGGTTGGATTGTATCTGATGTCCTCCCTTCAGTAAGCCCTGCTGATAAAGTTTAATAAAGTAGGTTATCTGTTCTTCAACAAGTACAAGAGGTGAAGGAATCTGGAACTGATATAAGACAGCATTCTGAACCGCTCAAAGAAAGGTTTCTCCAAATTAAAATCCCCTATAATAATCAGTTTTGATAACACTGCGATTAGTACAACATTTTACATGAATAATAAAATCAGAGGATTTGATTTATAGGTGACAGGAAGGACTCTGAACCATCGAGGGCCTGGGTGCAGACAAAAAAGCCAACCACCCTCCTGTAGAGGACTAAAACACAGACTGTAAAATGACCATTGACCATGCAGCTGTGGTGTGTGTACCCATTTCGTGTTTCCAGTTAGGTACCTTGCAGATTCTTTGGATCTCTTTGTAGTCATTCGGTCGCTTTTCCTGCCCAGGGCCTTCTCTTTATTCAATATCATCATGGTTTTGTTCTTGCTCTCCTAAAAGGTGGCCATGCCACAGAGAAGTATTCAGGCTGGTGGTGAATTTCTGTGCATTTAAATTAGATTTATATTCCTCAGTTTGGGCTGGTGATCTAGAGGGCCAACAATGAAGGTCGTTAACCCATCAGCAGAACTGTTATCTGCTCCTTTGTGCAAAGAGGAACTGAATGAGCACTGTCAGAGCTACAAAATGACCTCCAGCAGGACACTGGTGTTAATGTCTCTGACCAAACAATCAGTAACAGACTTCATGAGGGTGGCTTTAGGGCCCAACATCCTCCAGTGGGCCCTGTGCTCACTACCCGGCACCGTGGAGCAAGATTCTAATTATCGGGCATCGGGATGAATGGACCCATTGTCAGACTCTACGCTGGTGCGGTGGGTCCTGGGTTCCTCCTGGTGCACCACAATGCCCAGCCTCATGTAGCGAGTATGCAGGCAGTTTATGGAGGATAAAAAAAACTGATACCACTGACTGGCTCCCAGACTCACCTGACCTAAATCCAGTAGAACAACTCTGGGAAATTATGTTCAGTCCATCTGACGCTGCCAGGTTGCACCATCATCTCATTAGGAGCATGCCCCGATATTGTCAGGTGATACAAACTACTGATGCCAAATATCTTAGTCTTGGTTTAACCTAACCACAAGGCAGGCCTGTACATGTGTGTTGGCTGCAAGATTGCAGTCCATTAGCATAGTGTGTTACCAATGATGTTCTTGGGGATTGTGGTCCCAGCCGCCTCCAGATCATTAACTGCTCCGCCTGATGTAGTTTTTGGCCGATGCAACACCTTTTCCATCATCATCTCACTCCATGAGTCAAGATCTTGCATGGAGCTCCATACTGAGGGCAACTGATGGTCATTTTATATTTCTTCCATATACCAATAATTGCACCAGCACTTCTCACCTTCTTGCTGATGATCTTGAGCCCATTCCGGCCTTGTTACGGTCTACAACTTTATCTCCAACATCTTTTAACATCTTTGGTCCTAAAAATTGATAGGTGTGCTTTAGACACAGAGGGGTGAGACTAAGAGTATGTGTAATTGATTGATTTTAATGTGTGAATCATATGAACACACAGCCAATTTGGGTTAGCCAGAATCCTGCCTTGGTTGTAGGGGATTAAATACGTATACATTGATTTGCATCAATGAGAGAAATAACTTTTATGTTATGTGTTTTTCTGGACTTTTGGTCAATGTTTTGTCTCTCACTATTAAAATGAAACAAAAACAAGTGAACTGAGACTGTTCATTTCTTCATGAGCAAAGTAAAATAGTCAGCAGGGGATCAAATTATTTTCCCCACTGTAGATAATGTTTCATTGCCGGCTTTTGTTCATTGGAACATGCTGCACTGTGGCCACCATGTTGCTCAAGAGGAGTCGGGCTTCCTAATATGGGCAGATCCACACAATGTTAGCACAATGGTTTGTAACACAGCACCGTTATGTCATGAGACCTATTATCTACCAAAAGAAATCCACCGACATGTTCTGAGCATTCAGGTTTATTGAAGGCACGTCAGTTAAAAAGAACACATTAGTTGTAGAGGACATATACATTCATTGTTAATCAGCTTTGTCCTTTAATTAAATCATTGTTAAAACTCACATATTAGGGCTGGATATTTACTCTTTTTTTTTTTCTTGCACAGGAAAATAAAAGGAATTTACTCTACGTGGCAACAATTTTCAAACTTCCATTAATGAAGAAAACATTCAGTCACTTCATTTAAAATCTGCCTTCCTTGAAGCACCCTTGTATTCTCATTTGATATAAAACCATTAGAATATAACCACGTATATATTAAATTTAATAAATAGGAGATACAGATCAACCAGATTTTTCATTTTCAAAACTGCTTACCACTACCGCTAATCTACAATAAATCACATTTCACATCAATATTAAATATATTTAAATTATCCTAAAGGATAGAGTCCAAATTCTCCAGTGTATAGCTACTGATTGGATTGAATTTGTCATCAGGTATATGTGGTATATAACTGCTTAACACACTTCATCAGCACGTGACTTAGTGTTTGATAAACTGGCAGGATTTCACTCCCTACTGTCACACTGACTGACTCAGCAGTCTGGTTTTCTTCCCTTTGTCATCTGCAAACGACAGCTTTGCAGGAATTTCAATTACTTTGAATGTGTTGTCTCTTTTTTGTTTTGGTCCCTTCCAACTCCTTCATGCAGGCAACCAGGAAGTCATGGCACTTGAGAGTATACTCTTCAGGAAAATACCGGAAATGGCCGACATGGGGACTGGAGACAAAATCAAAACTGTCCACAGGGACACCTTTCTGTTTCAAAGTCTCCAAAAAGACCTCGACATCTTTGTGCCTAATCACCTGGTCATTCCTGGAGTACAGGAAGAAATGAGGCCAGGCGGGCGGCCTGTCCTGCACGGCATCATAGTGGTTCTTGTGAATGTACTTGGTTAACGGGTACAGCACGATTCTCAGAAGGAAAACAGTCACAGCAAAGAGCACTAGGAGGATGTACCTTAAAACAGGACTTATTTTTGGCCCTAAGGTGGCCGTCAGTGCACGCAGGGCCCCACGGACGTTCCCACTACCTGGAGCACTGTCCACGATGGCCCCGACAACAGACAGCGAACTGAACTGTTTGTCACTGTGCAGCAGCTCTACAATGTAGCGGTAAAGCATAAAGCCACCATTGCTGAACGTGTGAAAGAAAATGGGACTGTTCTCCACCTCGTAGTCATAGAGGATCTCCAGCAGTTTGAGAGCTGTGTTTCTCAGCTCCTTGTATCCAAACGACTCGGAGATGAAGACAGTCTTCAAAGGAGCCGTGTAGCGGATGGTGACACAGCCCTGCAAGCACAGAAAACAAAGACAATGAGCATGAATGAGAGGAGTGGATGTATGAAACACTGGCCAGTCCTGTGCAACATTTATAATGACACAACCCTCATAAAGGGATAAGAGCAGGTGATTTGCTCGTGTCATATAGTTTGAACCTGTTCATTGTAGATGGAGCTGTATTTCGAGAGGTGCTTGTCTTTGCATCCAGCCCAGCCCAACAGTATCACAACTGGCTCCTTTGTCCCCTGCCAGTGTCTCTCTGCAAACAAGCCACACGATTAAAACACACAAAAAAACTAAGAAATAAAGAAAATAAATGAGTCAAACAGTCACAGCAAGCTAGGCTAAATTATCTCGAACTATCCAAACAAGCAGTTATCAGAAAAAAACACATTTTTAACGCGGCTTTGTAATACACAGCTAGCGTGTAGGCTAAGCTAACATAGGCATGAGCATACAGTACAATGAAACGTTGCTCACCCGACGTCCCTGCATCTGGAAACACGATGTTGTAGTCTATTTCATCGGCTGCCATTTCTGAATGCTAGAGTATCAGCTGCGGTTCTCTGACGTTAACGTTGTCTCGCTCATTTGGCCGTTACAGAAATATAACTGTAACCATGCCCCAGAGCACTGAGGTGAAGCCTGTGTGAACCAAAGGAGACACGCACATTACAGGTCTGCGGACTGTCACCAGCTCCTCCACTACACACACTCCTTCCTCCCAACCGGAGTGTTTTTTCTTCGTTGCTTTTTCTCAGCAGCGTCAAGATGACGTTACTGCCCGTTACCGCCCTCTTCTGCATGCGAGGCGAAACTGCGCCTCCAATTTTGCTCCTGCTCGTTTAGCTCGTCTTTCGTGTCATTTGTCAGTGTGTCACATAAACGAAAAACTACTTCAAAAAAAAAAAAGAAAGAAAAGAAAACAAGCAACAATTATGCATAAAATACAGTGTTTTCTTTCAGATAACTTGTCATTGTAATAGGTTTTTAAATTTCCTTATAATTTCTGAGAAAAAAATCTATGAATTTTTAAAAATTAAGCTAAGTTCAGTTCCAAACTACTGATTGTTCAATATTTCATTATCATTCACTCATTTACCAAACTTAATTCTCTATGTGTGTTTAGCTGAATGGTGAAGCTCTCACAAAGAACACAGGCGTTCACTGAACAATCACATGACAGTGCACAGAATAGCCAAAGTCCACATGTTATCGTTAATTAGAACCTAAATACATAATTTATCAGTTCACTTATCACATTTCAAGTTGTTCATAGATAATAGGGTTATCACCCACGGCATGTTATAACTTAACGATTATTTAAAGTAGTAAAAATCTGATTAGATGATTTGGGGCCTACCTTATTGTAGCTCAGCTAATAGCACCTAAAGAAACCCAATAGGTTTTCTTCTTCTGACAACTTCTTTAGGACTGCTATAGTACATTTGCTTCCACGTCACCCTATCCTTCTCACACCAACATTCTGCATGTCCTCCTTCCCTGCATGCATGGGTCCACTCTGTGAGCTTCCTATGTTCCTCCTGCCTGGCAGCTCCATATTCAACACCCTTTGTTCACTGTATCCGCTATTCCTCCTTTGTACATCCAAATTTCCCTTTCAATTATGAATCACACACACGGGTTGTTTTCATGATATCTCAATTACTGACGATTGCCAACTTACATTTTAAGAGCAGAAAAACACATTTAATCTTTTAATCAACTGTAAGCATAATATTATGGGATATTTTTTCAAACACAAACCTGCATTGATTTGAGGAACTGGGTGCCAATTCACCATTGTCGTTATAATTCCTCGACACTCAAGGAATCTTAAATGTAATATTTGACAAATGGATTAATGATTGCATTAGAAAGTGGTGTTCTATGAGATTTAGGTCAGTGGTATCAATTCCTTCATCCTCCAGGAACATTTCCCCATTTAGATAAAATGATGATTACCCCAGAACTGTCCTCTCATTCAGTCACAAGTAAACTTGTTGTTCACTCACAGCTTTGCACTGCTGTGTTTAGGGCTAAATGCTAACTGCAGTATGCCTAAATGCTGATAATGACTTAGCATGCCAACACGGAAATAACACAAACTAAGCTGAGGCTGAAGGAAAAACTAATACATTGACACTGGTATTTATTGGATTGATTTGATCTGGACAAAGGTTTTGACCAAGTGTGGAGACCACCTGAGTTGGGTGAACTGTGACATTTACAGAGAGTCAATTACAATCAAATAAATTTCAAACAATAAACATCCCCAATGGTCACTGGATTCAAGTCCAAGGCTGTGGGATTTATTTCTTACGAACCAAGAGAGACAAAATTCAACACCTTCCGCCCCACACCATCTCCATCTTCTGCATGTGAGCCTTGGACGACTTGGAGAAGGTACTCTTTACCACATTGAGAGGCGCCGCCTTGCCGCTCAGATAGACCTTGTTAAGACAGGTAGGAAGCCACGACTGCTCCTCCTCCTCCTCCTCTTGCTCCTTGTCTGCTTCTCCAGCTTCTTCCTTCCTGATGACGGTACAGGAGTAGGCGAAGATGTATCCTGTCATAAAGGCATCAAATCCTGCCCGATGTGTCCCTGCGTCAGCATTCTTCTTCTGGGTTTCAATCCCAGCTGAGCGGTCATTCGTCTTTTCTCTCCCTGCTCCTGTCCCACTCCCTACGCCACTTTTTCCATCATTTGTGTTGTTTTTTGTGTTTGGGCTGTCATCAATTGTGTCTATTGTTGCTGAGTTTCTGGAGTCTGTGTTCTCGTCACCCACACTGTTCCCCTTGCTGTCAGTCTCCAAGCTCTTTCCTTCACTCTGTGGGGTGTTTCCATCACTGTCCATTGCTGGCAAACCGTCTGGGCACATCTCAGCAACTGTCCCTCGCTGGTCTCCTGGAGGATCTTCTGGATCCACTTCCATGTTGGGGATTTTATTTTCCGGAGCACCATCAAAGATGGAGGAGCCCTCTCCTTCACTTCTCTTCTTCTCTCTCTGTCTCTTCCTTTTCTTCCTCTTGTCCTCCTTATTTTTCTCGTCCTGGAAGATGATGCGGTCCGTGTCATGGGATAACGGACACTTGGTGCCATTTGGACACCAACCAAATGCCTGGCAGACAAACAAACAAACAAACAAACACAAAGTTAGTGTGTTTTTTACTAATTTACTTATTTCATGATATCTATTTGGCTCCTGCATTATAACATACAAAAAAAAAAGAAAGGAGAGAAAAGAGCACTTTAGTTTTCCGTAACTGCACGACTGAAGATTCCTCTGGGTAAAAATCCAAGGTTAAAACTTACAGAGAAGCGCTGACAGATGTCAGTCTGTTCCTCAATAGAACAGACAGCTGGACACTCCCTGTAGTCCACATAGGTTGACATGTGACCAGCATACTGACAGAACTCTATGTGAGCATGAGGTCCAGTTGTTCCAGAGTCCACACTGCGACCATTATCCAGCTTACTAGGAAGAGGAGAACATGATACAAAGGAACAGAGAGGTGACTGATTTCATTTGGCTTTAAAGGACAAACAGTGTTAATGTTTCAAAGACAAGGTATCCTGACATAATTATGGACACCAGACTTTTCTGCTCTGCTCCAAATCTTGGCACCTTCATCATCGACTTAGCCAATAGGTAAAAAAAACAAAAATTGAGTTCTCAATTATTTTAAGAGCTGTTGAAGGGCTTTGTTCTTTGGATTTACATACTGGTAACTGCTGCATTACATTACAGAGGACACAAGTGGAACAGTCCTGTTAAATTTTTAGAGAGAGAACTTAATTGGCATCAAGTTGTGCAAAGTATATCAGTTGCAAATGAATGTCCACTAAAAAAATAAATAAAAACACACACACACACACAAAAAAAACTTTACTCACCATTTCTTGTAGGCGTACTCAAGATAGGAGGCAAAGAGTCGAAGCTCAAATTCTGTGACATATTTGGTGTCGTATATCCCAGCGGGGAACATCTCTGACAGGTCGGCAGTGAAGGTGGCCAGGCGCTCGGGCAGGTGAGCATAGAAACTCTAACAGAAAAAAAACACAAACATTCGTCAATCCTCTCAAACATCTCTTTGACCAGGAAGTCATCAGAAATGTAGAATCAGTTTTGCAAAACATTTCCAGGCCCGAGACAGGCAGCATTAACCTTGGAGTTTTTCCTTTTATTGTAAATGTACACTAAACAGACGTGCTCTGGCTCTGAACCCAGGACCATCTTGATGTGAAACAACAGTGCTAAACATCAATCTTATAGAGTAAATATAACAGTTCTATTATTATAAAGACTTTATAAATGTTGAAGGTATTTAGAAAATGTCATAAACAGATTTCACATCTTAGGAAAGTGAAAACAAGATAACAACTTGCACCTGGTACAGAAAAGCCATGTCAATGAGACCATTGTGTAGCACCAGGGGTTTGCGAGCACGAAGCAGTTCAGTGAACAGTGCTCGGATGTGAACGCCGCGGTCATCTGCACATCCCTTATGGAGAACAAAGAACAGAGAGGAAAATAAACTGACATCAGAGGCAAACCTACTGCTACTCCCTGGTGTGTTAACTTAGACACTTTTTATTTAAGAAAAAAAAAGTCCACAGATGTAATATTATTTGAAAAAGTAAGTACACCTTTTGAGTGAGAAGCTGCCTCCTTTAGCAGGAAAAAAAACATTCTTGTAGAGCTTTTGCATAAGTGTGTGTTAGTCACTGACCATGTGATGAGCTGGAGAGAACAAAGTCGTGGTAAATAACATAGAAAAGCAGCAGAGAGAACACAGCGGGTACACAACACTCAGAATGGACGACACAACTCAAAGCAACATGCAGGAATCATTACCTTATTGTTGCCCTTGCAGTACGGGATTCCGTGGCCGTACTGCTTGTTGAAGTCAAATCCGTGCTGCACCAGGAAATGCACTGACTGTGGCTCTATGATATACTCCTCTGAACATAGAAGGGTGAGGTTATACACCTGGACCAGGTACGAGTCTGCAGGCTGGGGGAAGAGAAGGAAGGATGCTTGTGATCACCTGTGGTATTTGTTAAGTCTGCAGTGGCAGTTTCTGTAATTTGATACACATAGATCTAACAGCGTTATTTAAATGTGTATTAACAGTCTAACTGGGACTGCTGTTACACTTTTCAGTACTGTGTAATAACTGGTTTAATGTGCAGTACATGACAACATTTAAGCCACTCTAAAAGGATCATTTTGCACCTTTTGATCCAGTTTCTTGTAGCAGGCAATTCCCAACGAGAGGATGGAGCGGGACCGAGCTGCATGACATATAGCTTTGTATCTGTCCTCAATGGATCTGAAATATTACAAGAGTCAGACCACAAGCATCTACTTTCCAAGGCTTCTTGCACAACCTACTAATACTATTTCAGCTCAGATTGACTTTTACTCACTCAGCCAGCAAGGACTTCCTGTTCCCAAGACCGCTCAGCTCCTAAAAAAACAGAAATGTGAATTTTCTGCAAACTCCCACATTACAAACTGTGCATCTAAAGTGACGAGAAACCTAGAAACCAAATTCTTTCAACACGCATAACTTGTACTTACCGTGTCCAGTGCAACGAAGGACGCCGTTTTAATAGCCACGACCATAGCAGGCCAAAGCTCTTTAAAGTTCTCATTCTGGACATCAATGACAGGAACTACCAGCGAAGATGCCATGCTCGTGTGAAAAATTGCAAAATTGCTGACGACTAACTGAAATATGAGCTAGGAAGAGTTTTCATTAACAGCTGCTGGATTTCCGAGACATTGCTCGTTGCTTACTTGTTACAGTGTCTTTAAAATCGCAGTGTTTACTTTAACTACTGTTGTTTTTTTGAGTATTTAATTGTATCGACCGCTAACAACTTCCAAAAACATTTCAACGTGCTTCTTTGGGTCCTGTGACAAAATACCTCACAGCAGTTCGACTGTTTCCTGAGTCCAAATAAAGAGTACTTGCCACTAAATACTTGCAAAAAAATATATAAAAATTAGTTAGCGTAAAATGTTATCAAACGCGTGTGCTTTTATGTTTTCATTTGACCGCTGCTGTTTCGCTTTTTGGGCTTACGTGGCATTTTCAAACAGGCATTTCTGACACACGCATACAAACAGTGCGTCACTATACTTGACGACCATGGGGAAGTGCGCCATTTTGGCTCAAACAAAGTCAGCTATATTTTATCCCCGTTAAGATGATATAAGTTGTTTTCGTGGGGGTTTTTTTCTGTTAAAAATCTACAGGGCATGACTGTGCTTTTCACAAGTTAACGTTTGATGCAATTGTAACATTTTCTCGTTTTTAGAGCGTGCACGCAGTTAGTAATGATTAAAAGTCACAGCTGAGCTGTACTGTAAGCCAAGCTAATTTAACATTTAGCTTTGCTGTTGCTGTTGGTTGTGACTGTGTGAGCAATG
>VUQG01021451.1:30039-48044 GCA_015106755.1 Etia nguti | reverse complement strand
TCCAGGGTATAATTGGCCATTTTTCACTACTTTTGATTTGACCTCTACATTTCACCTTTAAAAACTATTTACTTTGCCTCGTTTGGTATCATCCTTTTCAGCACAACCTCACGTGTCTGAATTTACAGTTATGTTTTCATTTTGACATACTGTATTAACACAATTGATCTAAAATCAGACAAAAAACAAAATCTGAGTAGAAAAAGTTATATTTTTTACTGTAACAACCACAAACATGTTTATTGAATCATATTTCATAACTTTAAATGCAAATATAAATTGTCAATTTTAAAATCATATGCACAAGTTTTGCAAACAAACAAAGTTATTTGCAGCCATTTACCTTTTACCCCTTTTTTTTAAATAACCATTTCAAACTATTTACTTAACAATCAGGTGTTCTGCATTAAATAAGATGGCACACAAATTATTTGTGCCACTCCAAAAAAATCATTTCTGTCCACTATAAAGGAGAACATCCCACCTGATACCTACAGACAGCAGTCACCTCATTGTTCTGACACACAACACAAAACTATACACAACACTACACACTAACTACACAAGGCAACACATTAACTACACACATGCTATACGTCACAAATCTCTCACATCTCAAAACTCGCTCTCTCTCTCTCTTTTTCTGCTGTTTCTCTCTCTCTCTCGCCGTCACTCCTAAAACTTCCCCCTCTTCCTAAACAACCAAATGTCATGTTGCCATATCATTTTTTGATTGGTCGACATGGTGCATTTTTCCAGCAACACGAAAGGGCTGTTTTTTAAATTTTTTGGTCATAAGCAGAGAGTGCTTGCTAGCGCTGTCCTTAGACAGTAAACGTGACGAAACTATTGAGGAAAAAACACGCGTGTATATTGTTTATCATGACTCTGGTTTTACGTGGCCTATCAACACAATTTAAAAACTGGTACATATCACCTTGTTGCTTTGGCGTCTTGAAGTGGTCGTGTGATTGGCTTACCACGACTACTTTATTCTTCCTCAGTCAAACAGCAGTACTCATGCGATTGTTTTGCCCCCCCCTTAGCTCCAGGTGTTGTGCAAAAAAGTGATTGTCTGCCAGAAAGTGATTGCCGTCCGCGGGAGCGCGCGCAGCTGCTTAAAGCTGTAGCGCCCAGATTACTTACGTAGACAGCTACTTCCGTGAAACTAATATAAGATGCGGTAAGCCGAACACAGCTTCAGCCGTCTGTTTGTTGAAAAATAGTAACGCGACCGCACCGCATTTTTTTGTTAGTAACGGTAATGGCGTTGTAACGATAGAAATAGTAATTAGTTAGATTACTCGTTACTAAAAAAAGTAACGCCGTTACTTGTAACGCCGTTATTCCCATCACTGATCACATGTAACTCAATACCTCACACATGGATATTAGAATGCCTAGACCTGTACAAGGGCCGTAAGAACCAACATCAGGAGTGTAGTGGGAATCTGGAAAACAACACTAGAGGCCAATGTCAAGCCAATTACACAAGTCATCATCCAGTGCGAGATTTACCAAGGACATGCTCTGTTCCCACTGTTGTTCTGCATAGGCCTGAACCCGTTCAGCATGCTCATTAACAAGACTGGCTACGGATACTGACTATGGAATGGAGCAAACAGTCACCTACATGGATGACATAAAGCTAAGTGAGCGAGACATCAGTTGACTGATCCACACCAATAGGATCTACAGCAACAACAACGGAATGCCATTTGGACAGAAGAACTTTAGTCAAATAGTAACAAAATATTCAGCGCCAAATCACAACAACAGTTGCCTCAAGGTGCTTTATATTGTAAGGTCAAGACAATGAAAACATATTTTTGGGTTCTGGCTTGGGTACAGATTGCACTTTGTGATAAAAATGAAAGTAATCGTCATACAGCCTCTCCTAAGAAGCTGTAGATTACTCTATTACTATTTTGCTACTCCCTCTACATAAACTGAAGTCAGATTGATTACTGTAACACAATTGTGCATGTTAGGGTGTTTTTTGTAAAGTATGCAGAGCAAATAAGATTATAACTGATCAGTAATTATGGCCTAAGTTTTGCTCACACAATGTAATTCTGTGCAAAGTGCCAAGGATGCACTGTCTTTTGAGTTGTTTAAAAACGAAATGCCACTTCTAAATTTAAAAAGTGAAATCAACAGCTACTGAGTTTAAAACTCCTAACCTACTCTACTATCTGAGCCACAGTTTAGCCTAGGCCAAATTGTATGGAGCCATTTTGCACTATATTTTCTAAAGTCATTAGCAAGACTACACCTAAAGTCTCTGGGTGTTAATTTTCTTCAAATGTTTTTTTGAAATTTCTATGTGATTATTATATTGCACAAAGCATTTATCATGAGAAGTAAATATATCTTTTTTCATTTTAACACAGTTTGCCTTTGAGCTTTGTTTTTTGTTGTTGTTTTTTTGTGTGTGTTTTAATGTAATTATTGCTGGGATTTGTAAAAACAAAACAAAACAAAACAAAACAAAACAAAACAAAACAAAACAACAAAAAAAACCCCAAAAGAAACAGAAAGATCAAAATGGATATGTGAGGTATTGCCAGACTAATATTTTCTTACAGAAAATGGGCATGTTTGCTTTATGGCCATGTCGGTCTATTTATGTTGTGAATAGAAAAACAATTCGTAGGGGTTCCTGAAAGCGAGGAAAAAGCTTAATTAACTTTAGCTTAAAAAAAAAAAGCTATTTAATAATTTGGCAGTTCAGCTGTGTTAATTAACGGGGAAGAAGAATTCTATTTTCTGGCAAACTCTGATACACTTGAACACTGGTGGGGAATAAATGAACGAATACATAAAATAATTCCTGCGCGTATGCTGTATATGAAATACTAGTCATGACAAAGGCACTTGTAAATGTTCAGACACTTTCAAATGCCTTGAAACCAACTACCCTTGTAACTGCTTCCTCATTTGGTTTTATACACCCCCCTTTATGTTTCAACATAGGTCGTATTTAACACTACACCAATGACTTATAGCAATGAGGAATGCACCTAAAATAAGTTTACATTTGCTTAAGCTTTTACCTTGATTGCCATTCACCTACAATGGACACCTCTTTGTCCTTCTCATGATTCTGCTACTAGACTGGCATTCTACTGCTACTTTTAGCAGTTGCCTTATCCTAGCTACCTTATTCATTAATGCATTAGTGGTAGATAAGGAACCTCCACGCTGGTGCACCTGCAAATAGTCCCCAACCAATGAGTGATCATGTCATTGTCCCAGATAATGCATTTGTCTTTTTAATTTTACTGCCAGATGTCAGGGATGTGTTTGGCACTACTGATCGAGACATCTGTTTTTTGTATTTTTTACAAAGACTGGAACTGGAACTGGATTGGATTCTTTCACAAACAGTTATTGATTTCCACAGGTTTCTGGTATCACTCACAGTTTTGCCATATACACACACTTTTGGTATAATGCTATTAGGAAATAGTGCAGAAATTTTTGCTACTGTGCAGATGCTCTCCAGCTGTATATGAATTGAAATAGTTAACAGAGTACCATACAGTAAGAAAGTACAAGCATGTTCCAAAATGCTAATATGTTTCAGCTTTTTATGAACACAACATATTTCACAAATATCAAATTCTTATGCTTTGCTTGTTTTAATAGGTTTTTTTTTTCTGGAACATGCACAATGTAATTTTAAAAAGTTGAGTCAGTTACTATACACGTTCCTCTCTAAACCTGCCACTCTGCACTTCCTAAATCTAAATATAACAGCTGTTTCAGACATAATCACCATTAACATGAAAAAAAAAAACAACAACAACAACAAAAAAAGGTTTGTTGTGTTAATTGAGCTAACTGTGCGTATCCTGACATCAAATTAAAAAAAATAAGCATTTTTTAAAATTAAAAATGTAGATTTCATTAACTTAAATGTTTTCTCAATTCGTAAAGAATCTACTTCTTGACAGTTTTTCAACTAAATGATTTGAGGATTTCTGCCTGGCCAGCACACCATGGAGGCTGGTCCTACCTCCGTGATATGTCAAGATGTCAGAGCCTTGCACTTGGTTACACACAAACACGTAAGGAAACACACACAAAGAATCATTGCCCTATATAGCCAGTCTGTCAGTCCAGGTATCAGTTAATATCAGTGTCTAGTAATGGAAAGACTGATTTACAGAGTGTGGAAGCTGCCCAGGTATTGATTTATGGAGTTCTTGCTTTACTGAACATTCAGACGATGGAGAAAAGTGAAGAGAAGAAAGGTTGAAGTTAAAGTCCATGGGACAAAAAAATCTCAGATAAAATAGAAGAATTTACCATGTGAGAAGGAAAAATGGAGAAGTGTTACACGTAATATCATTATTAATGTTAGAAATGTCATTGTTTTTTTTAATTTCCATTGAAACATCTACTCTAGGTTCTTACATGACAGTAATGACTTCCATAGAACTCTAAATACCAATGTTATTCATTATTATGGATATTATTCAACAAATCAACAGCTAATGAATAGCAGCTCCATTGAGGTCCTAAATTCATCCTTCCTTTGTCTATCGAGAAAATATTGTTATAAGCTCTATTACTGTCATTAGCATCTTAGTCTTCTTCGCAGGCTGTGATTATTTACCCAAACAACCAATGTACGCACTGTCCAGATGTGAAGTAGTGCTCCCAGTAGTGTTTGCTCAGCAGCTTGGCTTCAGGCTGTTCTCAGAAATCAGCATGAAATCTAGCTCTTTGGCTACTATTAAACTGATTGATATTCTGGTGGAAAAATGTAGATTTTTTTGCTGTCCTGAAGACATGTTTGTGTCATTTTGAGCAGCATTTGAACCTACAAGTTCAAATAACCTATAAGGCACTTGTGCATTTCCAGTGACATGGTATTTTAGCAATGTTTCACTTAATGGTGAGTTCCACCACAGGTGTTTCACACCTGTTTACAGGTCTAATGCAACACATCACATGAGAATTTAGGTTAACCCTACTTCAAGAGGAGCTGAAAAAAACCACAAGTTGAAATCTAAGTTATATTGCTGGTAAATTGGTAAAATTTCCTTACCAAAAAAATGAACAGTACATGTATTGGTCAAGATTACCATTCACTTCTCACGGCTTCTCATTTTCTCGAGAGTAAATGAGAAGCTGAATGTGTATGTGCTTCCACAATAGATTTGCTTTTTCAGAAATGCATTAATCAGAGTAACTATTTCCCTTTTCATTTCTTGTACTTGCAGCCGCTAGTAGTTCTCTACACTGAATTTCACCCATCTCATAAAGCTCTCTAAATTTCATTTATGTTTAAACCTTTTACTTGGGCCATGTTTGGGAGCTTTCCAATGCAACATTGTGTGTGCTTTAAATTTTCTAGAGGAGTAGTCTCTGTCCAGATGTACAAAAGAGTCTAAGAGTCTTTCCCTGAAATATACTAAATAGAATAAAGCATTCATCACTCTGAAAGCAGGCATTAGGAAAATAAGTAAAGATGTGACTTGAACAAGATTGGTAAAAGAGAGCCACAATAGTGCTTTTTATTCCCTCATAATTGTAGAGACAGGTGGTAAAAAGAAAAATTATATTTTCAACATTTTTTTTAAGAAAAGAGAACTGAAGTAAAATTGTAAGATAAAAGTTAATGTCACTATGAACTGCATACCTAATTTAAAGTTGAGTCAAATTGAGTCTCACAGATTCAATATTTTAAATCTTCTTTTCATAACATCAATTTTCTTCCAAAAAACCTGCAAAAACTGAATAGCAAATAGAAAAATTGCAAACAATTATTGCATTCAATAATTGTTTGCAATGATCTTCCATTCACACAACCTTTAAACAGCGATATCTTTTAAAGTTAAATAATAAAAAAAAAAATTATTTTATCAGATCTTAACTTGCTTTGCCTCGGTGGTAAATTTGATGGAAAAAAAGTTCTTTTCAGACATTTAAATGAACCAGATTTAACAAAAGAAAGCAAGTTTTTTTTTTAGAAATGTTTGCCTTGTCCTTTTCAGAAACATGATAAATCTGCATGTTCCAGGCATAACTTGTCCTGGTATCACATGTTGCCCATATCTTTATGCCATATTCAGACGGCTTACTTTCCATATACTATTTGAAAGGACAGCGTCCCCTAGACACTCATCCACTGTGACATTTGTACTTGGGATATAGATGAGCGACTGGCACTCCACACAGTCCAAGCCGCTCTCATCACTACCAATTTGTCTTGTTGACGATGGTGTGGTCTTGTATCACGGTTCTCAAAGCAAATCACCCATAACAACATGTAAAATTTCTCGAGTGACACAATGGCTTGAAAAATTGTCTGACTAGAATCTACATCCCATAAACTGCTGGTAGATTCATTTCTCGACACCACTCAAAATCAAGACTTATGTATGCTTTGATGATTTTCTGGGTTACCTGCTTCCAATTTTCTTTGTAAGTCTGTTTCCCCTCTACGTTGGCCAGGTTTACCACTATGGTTTTGATGGACTCAGTTAC
The DNA here is from genome assembly GCA_015106755.1 of Etia nguti. Taxonomy (NCBI): domain Eukaryota; kingdom Metazoa; phylum Chordata; class Actinopteri; order Cichliformes; family Cichlidae; genus Etia; species Etia nguti. Next base: position 41,543 of record VUQG01021451.1, on the reverse strand, counting down.
GAACAGTTCAAAGCAGAATTTGATCTCATCAATCCAGGACATCTTGTCGGTTCTGTGGTTATCCTGATGACGATTTCAGCTGAAAGGCTAACTTGATTCTCAGGTGGGGAGAAGTTCTCATTCCTTGACTTGAATGTGATAGCATCTTCAGCATGGCATTGTCCTCATCACTGAATTCGTCCTCATTAGTCATTTCTATGTCCGCATTTTATTCCGTGCTGTCGTCAGCTTCTGATTCTTTCTTCTCTAATCAGTCCTCACCATCAGTTTCCTGGTCTCTCTACTTACCAGTGTTGCGATCAAATATGTAATCAAGAGCTTTACCTAGGGTATAGCGACCTGCCGTGGTGCTGCCACACAGTGACCTGTCAGCAAGGCCACAAAGAAGCATTATACACCAAAACTATGAGATAAGATAAGATAACTCTTAATTGTCATTGCACAGTCATACCTCGTACAATAGTACAACGAAATTGGAAACCGTCCCACATCGGCACTTTGCACAACTAAACACAACACAGTAACATAAAGTGGATTAAAGTGCCAGAAAGGTATGAGCAAAAAAAAAGAGTGACTTAATAAATAAATAAAAGAATGAGTGAATGTTTATTGCACATTGTTATTATTATTATTATTGTTATTGCCCCCCCAAAAAAGTCCAGGGAGGTAGCCAATCAGGTCAGCTGTTAGCATTGATTAGGGCTATTGCCCCGTTATAAACTTCAGTGTTATTAAAAAAATGTTTTAACTGTCTGTGAGAACTGCAAACTATTAACATAGTTTGCAACAATACTAATTTTTTATGTGGAAAAAGTCATGGAATCTTAGGTCAGTCTAATCAAATTAACTACAGTTTTCAGAGATAAAACTTTTAAATTGGTCAAATTTGACTGAAACACAGCATGAGGATATATACATATATATTCAATTTTATTTATATAGCGCCTATTCACAGCACATACATAGTGACCCCCCCCCCTCTCCCCTGCCAAACAAAAAACAAAAAACAAAAAACATAAGGTAGTAAAAGGCAACTGCTTCCAAGTAGGCTAGCACCACAGTTGTTTTAATAGTCTTTGATTGTGTTTTGATATTCCTGAGCTGCTGAAGTGGTGGATCCAGGGAATAACTAATCCTTCTCTAATGATGATGGTGTTTTAATGAAAGCTTAATGACACTCTTAACACCCTGGTGTACTAACTGTCAGTGTCTGCCAAAAACAGAGAAAGATGAGGGCAGAACCAAGACAAGAAGCAGGGGGCAATAAAGAGGAGAGACACGACTATTATGTGTTGCATTGAAGAGCTCTGAACTTCCTACACATGCTTACTAAATCCAACATACACCTCTATGTTACTTACCATGATGTCCAGCCATGCATTTTACAGAATATACTTGGAATTTGGTTTACTATGTACCTCACAGCAGGTCAAATGGCCCTAAATGTTTAAATGGAAGGGTTTATAAGAACATAATAGTGGCTATTATGGATTAGTGCAGTTTGAAGATTTGCCCAAATGTGTGTGTCAAAGAATATCTGTGTTCAGTATTTCTGGCAAAGGATTTCTTAAAGGCTAGTTTCTCTATTGATCGCTTTTATCCCAGACTATATTACAAAAGTACAGAGCTTTTAGAGCAATGCAAAATCCAAACTCACATTTTAGTCACAAACAGTACTGTAGCTTTTATGTGTAATATAAATAACAATTTTAGCTTATTTTTATTTTAAATACAAGACATAAACAAGAGACAGATTCACGTCTAGCAGTGATGTTCCTTTAAGACAAGCAAGGCAAGCATTGCTAATGTCCTTTCCGATAGTTTCAGCAGTTTCAGGACCGTTATGATTATTATTTTATATACTCAGATGATGATTGTACTGAAGAGGATTAGGGCCACCGAAAAAAAAAAAGTGGGCAGACTTCTGAGTTTAAAGTCAGAATTCTGAGATTAAATTCAGAATTCTGAGTTTAAAGTCAGAATTCTGAGAAAAAAGTCAGAATTCTGAAGAAAAAAAAGTCAGAATTCTGAGATTAAAGTCAGAATTCATAGAAAAAAGTTCTGACTTTTTTCTATGAATTCTGACTTTAATCTCAGAATTCTCGGAATTCTTTTCTTCTTTTCCAGAATTCTGAGAAAAAAGTCAGAATTCTGACTTTTTTCTCAGAATTCTGACTTTTTTCTCAAAATTCTGGAAAAGAAGAAAAAAAAAGATATGCCCACTTTTTTTTTTTTCCAGTGGCCCTAATCCTCTTCCATATGATTTTGATAAATAAATTTTAAAAAAAAAGTCAGAAATGCACAGGAGGAATCGATAGTTTTAAAAAGGCCAATTACTATCTTTCCTTGCTGCATCAACCTGACATGGAGTTACATTTCTGCGGAGGTGCATGTCAGATTTTACGTAGGTTAAAGCACAGAGTTCAGGGCAGTTTGCTGTTATGCCTTAGGTTATGGCGTCAATTTCCCGCTGAAGCATAAATCCTTACTTCTACCGCAACTGTATCAAGGTGCTGTCCGCATGTTTTTTTTCTGTCTCTCTTATTTTATTTTATTTTCTATTTATTCCTTTTTTTGTTAGTGGAGCATAATCCACCACCTTTCTGTAAAAGTGACTGCACACTACTACAGTGAAAAATGAATGGTTGGTGACTGTGTATACAGTATTCCCTCGCCACATCTTGGTTCGCCTTTCAAGGAGTCACTACATCATGGATTTACCTGTAAATTTATATTGCAGGAATTTCATTATATCTATACTACTGAGCATTCATTTCTTTTTTCTCTTTTTTTCCATTTCTTTACTTAAAAAAAATAAATAAACAGCATTTGGAAAACTATTTGTATAAAATTTTAATTATATAATAATGTATACTTTATTGATCCCCGTGGGGAAATTCCTCTCTGCATTTAACCCATTCACTCAGTGAAGCAGTGGGCAGCCACCAGTGCAGCGCCCGGGGAGCAGGGTGTAGGGACGGTACCTTGCTCAGGGGTACCTCAGGGTAGCCGTTCAGGGGAATCGAACCCCTGACCTTCCGATCACAGGGCCAACACTTTACCTACTGAGCTATCCCTGCCCTTGCCCCATATCTACTTTATGCTTAATTAATTATAGTAAACGTACATAATAATTAATATTGTAAGGCCAAATATAGAATTCTTATCTTGTGTTTGATGATGTTTCTTTGATCAAAGCTTCTAATGACTTTTGCTTTTACTGAATGTTCTGGGTAGGATTTGGTGAGGAAACCAAATATCCATCCTTACTCTTTGCTCATTTTAATTTACTTCTTGACATGTTATTGAGATGCCTTTAATACTTTGTACACCTGAAATCAAATTCTTTCTTTAATATACAAGTAACCGTACATACTTTAGTTGTTTAAATACATTTTTTGTTGTTTTCAAATATACTCTGATACGGAAGAGGATTAGGGCCACTGGGGAGTGGGCACGTCTTTTTTTTTCTTTTCCAGAATTCTGAGAAAAAAGTCAGAATTCTGACTTTTTTCTCATGTATTCTTATGTCTTCTCATGTATTCATAAATTCTGGAAAAGGAAAAAGACGTGCCCACTTATTTTTTTTGGTGGCCCTAATCCTCTTCCGTACATTGATGATGATGATCTAGCTAATGTATTTAATTTAGAAATGTGCAGTGATGTTTTCTCAGTGATCTTGAGAAAAATCAGAATTGACTCTACAAGAAGGACTTTCTGGATCTATTAGGGTATTTATCAGAGATGTACAAAGTTTGGAAACTACTGAACCTCTCTTAAGTGGATGAAGTACACAACAAAGGGACACCTACTCATCCTCACAGTGTGCTGAGATTACTTCCACTTCAGCTACTGCTGTGTGCCTTCACTTGCTCCAGTGAGAGTGTTTATCCTAGCATACAGACTCTCCTAGACTTGGAGACATTCAGTTCATCCTGCTAAAGGACATCCGAGACCACCATTTTACATGTTCTTCAGTTCTGATTTGATGGAGAGCCAAAAGGCAGTTATGACATTGTGCTTATCAAGGAACCACTTACTGACATGTCCACAGTCAGAATGTTCTATTTTCTCAAAACACTGAGACACCTGCGACAAACTAAAAGATATCAGTTCCTTGGTCTTACAATTGGTAAATGTTAACTGACTTAATTAATTAGAGGAATCCTTGAATTTGAGGATAAGAAATGACGAGAAAAGCTGAAGAAGAAAATTAAAATTAAAATTAAAAAATCTAAATCCATTTCGTTTGAAAAGTTAACCGCCAATGACAAACCAGCATTTTTGTTAGTTGTGTATACTATGATACTGTGATACTTTGATATTTACCACTCATCACATTGTTGCAGACCAAGCACACCTTCAGTGAAAACAATACTGTCTGATGTGAACTGAGAATGTCAACTTAGCCTCTAAATAATTGTGTAGGTGGTACAAAGGCAGTTATCGGGCACTTTTAATGTTGCAGCTGACTGGTACATTTGTATAATGCAAACACAAAGGCTTAAATAGAATCAACATGACAGAGGTCTCCTTTCCATATACATGAGGAAAGATAACAAGGTATGAAGCCAGTCAGAAGTCATCAGATGCCAACAGTATATATTATTCAGTGTGCAGAGATGTTAATAAAGAGTTTATGTCCCGGAATTATATTTCTCAGCAGGAAATCAAGCGAAGGCACCACTACACCAGGGTTACTCGCAGCTGTACACATAGGCACACAGTCCACATACATTTAGAGCCCCAGGTCATGACATGTGCAATCTCTTCCATTTGAGATTTTGTGAATATGGAAAAAACTTGGCAGAATGCTGTACAATTTTCAACCTCAACAGTAGAGGTTAAAACAGAATTAGCCTTAGAAAATATTTTCTTAGCAATTTGGGGAAACATTTGTGAGAATACTGCTTAAAATGCCAGAAATCTCAGCTTTGCAACATAAATCTGCAGGAGAAAATAACTGTGGTTGTGCATCCACTAAACAAACAGCAAAGACCGTATGCATAAACTTAGCAATACAGACACACTGTTCACTATCTTTGTGTAAAAGATAATATAAAATAAAAAAAATCGGTAAGTACTTCATACATTTTGGATAAACAAATTAGCCTTTCATGTCATATACAATACAGTAGGTGTGGAATTTACTTTATGACCCCTCTCTTATAAACCAATTTCTGTTTATACAATTTGGTGTAATTTTAATGAAAGAAAAAAACAAACAAACAAAACGCACAGCTTTTTAAATATAAATGTTAATTGACCAAAATTGACAAAAAACCCTTATATCTATGATTCTTACACGTATGGTGTGTATTGTCAACATATAGAAAGTACCATGTAAAGATTTAAAGTATCATGTCACATTTCACATTTCTGACCTCTCCTTCAAGATCAACAGATGGTAGAATATAAAACAGGACAAAACAAGGAAATTACAATGATTACCAGCAGAATTTGTTCAGACGTGTGGACATAGCTAGATATGTATTTATATAAGTCTGTAATCTGGGCAAAATTGCTGTGAACTGTGTGGAATATTGGGCCCTTGATTTCCTTAAACCCATAAAGTATCATATAACCCAAATAGAGCACTTTGTGCTGAGACTGTGGGCTTACTTGTGGTTCCTAGGGTATTAAAGTAGAATGGACACTTTCAATTCAATTCAATTTTATTTCTACAGCGCCAAATCACAATAACAATCACCTCAAGGTGGTTTATATTGTAAGGTAGACCCTACAATAATACATACAAAGAAAAACCCAACAATCATATGACCCCCTATGAACAAGCACTTTGGTGACAGTGGGAAGGAAAAACTCCCTTTTAACAGGAAGAAATCTGGGCAGAACCAGGCTCAGGGAGGGGCAGCCATCTGCCGTGACCAGATGGGGACAGAGAAGGACGACAGGATATTAATAACAAGTATGATTCAATGCAGAGAGGTCTTTCAGGCCCCTTTTCAGTGGAACCAGCATTGTCAGTACGTATTTTGTTGCATTTGATCCCTTTTATTGTTCAGTTTGTGGTGCTAATGCAGAAAAATGCTAATGCCATTTTATCTGCATTCAATAAATCAGCTTGTTGGCTGCGATTATGGCACGTTGACATTAGCATGTTATGTATCTTGCTAAATGCTGTATTTGCTAGAGCTGAAAGTAATTCAAGTTTGTTTATGCATGTTTATATTCTAGAACAGACTCTATTTATTTTTATGTTCAAACTACATTCCTTTCAAATGACGCAAGTAAACAAATACATGTCATGTTTCTGTTTCACAAGGTGGCACTACTGCCTTGCAATTATGAGTGGCACCTTTGTCCTCGCAATTGCTACTGTATGGACTACATTATACTGTGGTGAACTGTTAGTCTAACCCACAATCCACAGGAAACCCATTCTCTGCCACTGGCTTCAGCGCACAGTGGAACTTCTAAAGCTGCTTATGGAGAGAAAGAAAATGTGAGAGATAAAAAAGACGTAATGACATTGACAGACAGGGGAAATGAGTGAGAAAGGAATGAACACAAACTGTCTTGAGTTGACAGACTTTGTTCAACTCCAATGGGGAGATCCTCTTTTCTCTCTTCGGTTGAGCTGTGAGGTTAAGTGTCCTACACAAGGATGCTTTCGCTCTTTCTCTCTCTCTCTCTCTCTCTCTCTCTCTCTCTCTCTCTGTGTGACTGCAAAACATCAGCTCTGTACCCTGTAAATCCATAGTTAACTGGGCCTGGGTGCTGGACAATCCTGATGGGGTTAACAAAGTCTGATAAGCATCATATAATTTCGAAGTGCTATGAAAAGCTGCCTTAGCTTATAAACTAAACTACAGTGGAAATATATATAACACATGGTTCCTCAGGAATATTTATTAAATTTAATAATTTCAGGACTTTCAATCCATCAATATTCTATTACTTAAAAAAATAGACAATAACACAAATTCTAAAATAAACTACCAACTCTAGCAATCACCTGAACTGTTTATTAGTTCAAGCACCTCTTTAGAGAAAGTAAGCATTGAAAACAGGACAGAAAAAATGAGCTTGCGCCTTCAAGGTTGTCATCTCGTGCACTTCTCTGCACTGTTTTAGACTGGTAGTCCGATTCCACCTACTTGCACTTGTGTATACATGATACGTACTGGATCTCCATTCTATGAAAATGCTAACCCTTTAACTTGAATATCATTTTAGCAAGAAAAAGGCAACCAGATCTTGTCAGCAGAGCCAGTGGTATTTGGTAATTCGGTTGATGAGGCCAAAAATGTTCAGTTCATTGCTTGTTGGCACATGATGACAGACTCAGGAAATTGCAAGTCCATATTGACAGTTTGACCCCATACAAATTCACAGTACACAGCCCCTTGAAGCATAAAAGCAGTAGTGCTGGAAACAGTCCAGAGGTGCAAAAGGAGACAAACTGTGAAGGAGAGAGCAGCCAAATTTATCGGAAAACACTTGTTAAGCATATTAACTCAGCCTAGTTTCACTTCATTTTCTTCACCTGCAGCAATTTGCACTGGCCTAACCTGATCTTACCCACTTGCCTCAAATACTGCGTATACCCTACATTTTTACTGCAAAATAACAAAACTATCATTTGATCAGTTTTCTGCATACTGTGATTACAGTAGTTTTTATTGTATCTGAAAAATGACAAAATAGTAAGATTCTGATTAGTAGGCCAGTGTCACTCTATCCCTCACATTCCTCATTGGGTCTACTTGTTTCTGAGCCACTAATGTGCACTGCTCTTGATAGAATGCTGGTTATTACTAAAGTGATTGCATATAAATCATAGCGCAGTTAGTAGATCACCCTATAATTGCAGGATTATAACAATTTACCACATTTGGTAAATTTGTCTCATTGCCTAAGAAAATTACATATTACATATCTTATTTTTCAGTTTTGCCTGCTTGATAGTGATCCTGGGATTTGTATAATTTCTGTGATTCCTGTAAAATAAAATGATCTCCCTCCATCGTTTATCCTAGCTGACCCAAATTAAAAATTGATTTGTGATAAAGGCTAAAGGGAGTAATAATGCTGCTATACAACAATAGACATTACTAATGGAAAGTGAATTAATCAAAACCTTGAAGGCACTTTGATCAATTAATAAAGTTCACAATCTGGATTATGACAGCTTATATAAATCTGTGTTCATGCAAAGCAACAATTGGACGAGAAGCAGATTTTATTATCACAGTCTAATGTTCACAGTTAATGTGCGCTTATCCAAATTAAAAACATTTTGGAAAGTGACTTAAGCTTGGCTTAAATTTCCCAATGTATCTTATACTAAAGAAGATAATATAGCAGAAACTAATTAAGATAATAACAAATGAATTATAAAACTAACAGCAAGACACAAAAAACTGAGAACTACCAAAACAGTAAGTAACTAAATGGGAAATCAACTAGCACAGACGAAAACTTGGCAACAAGGTGTAAGAGGACACTACAAGGAATCAAATATCTATATCAAAAGTCTATAAAGAATACAGAATTTAACTACTCAAGTAATTAAAAATTTGTCAGAGAGAAGACTAAATAATAACAGAAAACCCTGCAGGAAAAAGTAGCTTTTACTTTTGACCAAATCGGGACATTTCATAAGCTTAACCAAACTCTAACCACAAACAAGAAAAATCTTTCCCATATAGCACGGCGACTTTTCCAAACATTTTCGATATCCTTGACTATAGAAAGCGTAAAATGCAGTGACCTGAATGTAAGGCAGCAACACAGGAGAATGCCTGATGTGAAAGAACAGAAGATGGGAGTAGACAAAAGAAAATGCCTTTGACAGCTGTCGCTCCTGTCAGTAATCATCTCCTTCCCAATTGCACATTCAAACAGAATTCCATTTGTGTGCTGGAAGAAGGAATGAACTGATCACAAAAAAATCCTTGTTGAATAACACACCTTTTCAATTTCCCCAGACTTAAGTTTCCATCTTACATTAAATCAACTGAAAGTTGCAATGGCCAAAAAAAGACAAAGAAGGGGCAAGAACAGAAAACAGCTAAATTTGCCCAGGAGACGACACTACAGCAAATATAGAAGGTTTTGTAACTGATGCTGCTCAGTGCTTATAGCCATTCAGTGTAGGCTGCTTTCTGGGCAGGACAAAATTTAATGAAGGAGAGGCATGCATGCTATTAGACTACTGACTAAGAAAATGAGAACAATGGCTCCAGAGAGTAATTGAGAAAGTATCAAACTTATGTCATCACTATCTCGCTTTTCTCATGCTGATCTTTATTCATTATTGAGCTAAAGAACCAACTTTTTTTGTGATGGATTAATCTGAATGTAGCCCATAAAACTTTATTTTTTAAACCTCAAACGCAACCAAACACATCAATGGACTGATTAATCTGTCAGGCGAAAGCTCAGTCTACTCAGCTATTATTTTATTATTTAATAAATATTTTTTCAGCATACAAAACTAAATTTGTTGTCACAGAATGCAGGCAGACAGACTTTAATCCTTGCACCTTAGTCTTTCTTAGTCTTTTCTGTGGTTGTTTTGACACAAAGTACAACAAATATTCCTGGTCATTCAAATTAATGACAAATATCACACGATATTTGACTATGCTGACTGACTTTTTCTCAGTACCCCCAAGAGACATATTGATTTAGTTTGAGCTTCTCTGCAAGCGCACAGTCTACAAAAGCTGAAAAAAGTAGATGTATAAACATAATCCTTAAAAACTATAGTGGCAAACCAGGAACTAGTGTATGAATGATTTTGAATGTCTTTTTCTGATATCTCAAAGAGCAGAAAAACATTTTACAAGGTGACAGTCTGATATCCACAGGAAAACCCTTTACTCGTTGATTTTGTCGTCAAGGAAAAAACATGGTTATGGAATATAGGTTAATGAGTAAATGAGTTTTATGTGCACATAAAAATAAGTAACTTCCAGGTAAAGCATATGTTATATATATATATTTTTTCCTTTTGATATTATACCTGCTGAAGCAGAATCCTTATAGGAAAAGCATCTATTTTCAGAACTCTCCTGGGCTTAGCGAGGCAGCGAGACACAGATGTTCAAATTTCCCACTGGACTCTCTTCTTACACACATGGACATCAAAACTGTGCTCAAAAAAATCTTAAGGCAGAGAAATTGTCTTGAGAATGGCAATAATTATGCCAATGCAATTAAGAAAACATGCTCCACATAAGCCACATCTCTATTTGTCACCCTATTAAATCTGAAAATCAACAGGACCAAGGCTAAGCTCTATAAACACCATTTACACCATTCTTTCAAGTGAGCCTCTGATGCTGTGCTAAAGTAAATGCATACTTGAGTGAGAAATAAACTGGAATATAGAAAATTCAATTATGCAAGCAAGGAGTGAAGTCATATTGCTGTATGATGTTGGATCTGATAAGCTATTAAGTCTGACAAATGGAAATGCTGACAGTTAAAACGACCGAGAACAGGGAATGTGCTTGCACATGTTTCGTTTGTTGAATAAAGTAAAATGGGAAAAGGAGTGTAGAACTTTGATCACTTGTTCTTTCTGCCTCTCTCACTCATTTCCTTATGCATTTACAGTATATCGTTCTCTTTGGATCTCTCACTCTTGCTTGGATACACGGTGTGTATCAAAAACGCCTCATTCTGTCATTGTCAGTGTGCTAACAGGCTCATTGGACTACCTTGTTATCCAACTCAAACAGTGAGACCTAAAAAAACCCCAGCACATTTCCATAATGTTATTGACCGAGTGCTGAGATGCGACGCCGCCTGGAATATACACACATTTGCATGTCTATTACCTCAGAAAACTGCAACTCTTGACATGAGGCAAGGAGAGCCAATTTGAAGCTCTGCTGCACATTCAACATCCTCCAAATATCCACCCACACACACAAACCCTTACACACCAGAATCACATTAAAGCTGGAAAGCAAAGCATTTCGGGAGACAGGAAGTAGTGTAATGAAGGCCAATGATGTCCTTTAGAGGGTTAAACACACACACACTTGACATGCATGATGGATCAGCTGTGAAATAGGCTGGAAGGCAAAGTTCAGCAAAGCCAGTGTGACAGGAATTTCAAACAGGATGTACCTGTCTATCTTTGCAACATGTCAGGCACCACTAGTGGTGTTTAGATTGTAAAAGGAAGATAATAGGATCGTGTATGACACAGGTGGCAGATTTAGCTGTTGTGACAGCAAGAGAGGATTATACCAGAGAATCTGAGAATGTGAGGCAGATCCTAGTAGCTCAATGAACTGAGGGCTGTACACTTGGTGTACTTGTAGCATGATTAAAAACACTGATTACAGTTTACATTTATAGCTCAGGTGTCTCTGTATTAGCATCCTGCTCTTTCATTTGAGCTATTGGATGTACAGAGTGTTATGTCTTTCTCTCTTACACACACAACACTAGAGGTCAACTTTAAGCGAATTGCATAAATTGTCTTCAAGTGCTGGCTTTATCAAGGAGATCCTATTTTA
>VUQG01021451.1:13102-27910 GCA_015106755.1 Etia nguti | reverse complement strand
CACCACTTTGTATTGGTCTTTCATGTGGAATTCCAATAAAACTGATTCATGTTTGTGGCTGTGATGTGACAAAATGTGGAAAAGTTCAAGGGGGCCGAATACTTTTGCAAGCCACTGTATTAATCAAAGTAGAGATGTTTCAAAACAAGCCTCAGTTTTTAGCCAGGTGGATGGGGTTTTTTTTTATTTTGTTTTTTTTTTTTTTTTTTTATTTTTTTTTTTTTTTTAATTTTTAGTTTTTTTTTTTTTTTTGTTTTTTTTTTTTAGTTAGAGTTAAGTATGAAAATCTTGATGCAGATGACAGCCATTGTGCCTTTTTGTTTTAGTTTTTAAATTAACGTTGCTATAATTGCTCACTGAAGTGGGGGGTTGATGTCTTACTACCACCTTGTATCTGAATCAATATGTTAATGACTACATTTCCATTCCTTGGGTTCATTTGAATCCAGCAGAGGTGTCTAAATAACCCAAGGGATGCTGTAAAAATGACTCACCTGTCAAACAGTTCAAAAATTAACACAGTGCAATGGTTTGACTATACTATATCTGGCTACATAGGAGGACTGCAGAGAAAGAACTGATACATATTAAAGTTTAACACAATTATTCAATCGTAGCCACATGCACAACCAGTAGTGTATACTGAAATATCAAAGTGAACTCATAATGGAGAACAATCATAAGCTGATGACCAGCAGTGCTCATTTGTTTATCACAGCAAGGGGATCCAGAAATAAATCTGTGAAAGAAAAACTGCACGCATGGCAGCTACATTAAAAAGACAGAGGAAATTGCCTCACTACCAGAGGCAACAGCTTGGCAAAAGACATGACTCGTCTGGCAGAAAAAGGTGCCAGAAACAATTATTTTTCTCTTTTCCTCACAAAGGAAGAACACAGTGTCTGTTTCCCTCCTGTGGTCTGCTCTCATATGAGTCTTGGGCATGGCATGCCTTTCATGCAGATTGCCTCATTGTTGAAATTAAGAGAACAATGTCAAAAATCCGTACTTGTACCACCACTGGTGCCAAAACCCTCACTATATATCCAAAGAAAACCTGTTCAGTAAGTAAAACATTATGATTTCGAGAAATCAATACTATCATTATCACTTCAAACAAGGTTGTTTTTAAGGTCAGCTCTGAAGAAGAATGCACTCAGACTGATATAGCATTTAGTTTCAATTCAGCAAGACAGGTTGAAAAAGGGTTTCAGCAATATTATTCAGCATCACTAAATCACCAGAGCACTCATTGCACTAAAAACTGTAAACTGAAAATTTGCATACTGCTGTTTATCATTTATTCAGAAAGTTAGCTGCTGGTTATCTTTTTTAGTTCCACAAAATCAAGCCTTGTAGAAATAAAACATATTGGTCAGTGTCTTGTTGGGGTATAGAATGCCTCTACCTCTGATTTGATAACACATAATAACCTAGTTAAGATCACAGATAACCAGAGTTGGCAAAAGTACAGACTTTCTGTATTTAAGTAGAAGTACAAATACTGTTAAAAAATACACCAGTAAAAGTTCAGGTACTGATTCATGTTATTTATGCAAGTAAAAGAAAGTACAGGCTCTGAAATGTACTCAAAGCAAGAAAGTAAAAAGTAGCTCTTTGGGGGATGTCTCTATTTTTGTGCAAAGCTAAATGGACCTTGTGTTATATTAATGTAACAATAAAATAATATCAGTAGTTGGGAATATAAACTTTAGTCTAAACCTTTTTTTTATTCTACTTATACTCTGCTTGAATCTGAAGAAAAAGAAGGAAATAAAAAAAAAGAATATCTCTTTTCTGTTGCCTACATTGTAGACGGTGACGTTGCTTCTAAACAGGAAAATATATATAGTAAGGGGTTAAAGTGGAATCCAGCAGGTGGGGAAACCCTTAAATTGGTTGTAGTGGCTCAGTGTGAGGAAAAGAATGATAACTCTAAATAATTTCTATTGAGAGCTCCAGTAGATTTTCTTTGTGTATAGGCTGTGATCAGCTGACCTGTTGCTCTTTGTAGATTTACAAAATGTCAGCAGATGTTTCATGAGTTGTTCTGGCTGATTTCCATCCTCTACACTGACTTTATGCTGTGTTTTTTCTAGATGGTATAAAGCTGGTATGAAGGGGGAATTCAGTGAATGAATCTAAGCATAATCAGCTGAAAAAATCATGAATCTCTGCTACACTTGAGGTAACCCAGCTCTGACCATGAAGCCACAGCCACTGTGCACCAGTCACACACTGTTCGTTACTTTAAATCCATCACAGTCCAGCAAAGTCACCTGTTTAGCCTGCACTAACCTGCAGAGGATTTTCATGCAGCCTTCCAGTTTATCACATCCCACTGAGCAGTCCTAAATCTAACCTCTCTTGTTGTGACAAAGTGGGTGAGAACACCATTCGTCCAGAGTTTAGGCGTGTTATTCTTAGTTAACATTCTTGTTTTGATTACTTTATTTAAGCTTATTCTGTGGTTTGCAAACGTTTACTATCCCAGGTTTGTTTATGCTTTGCACTTTTACAGATTACTTAGTATAACATCTTGGTTTAAAGTTTGTTAAGATTTTTTTTATTTCAACTGTTAGTTTGTCCAGTTTACATTGTTTGAACTCAGCTTGCTTACCTGCATTTCAGGAGGAAGGAAGGAGGAAGTATTGCCTCACTTCCTGTATTTATAGTTTCCTGTTTAGTGAAAACTTAGAAGTGTGTTTTATTGCTGGTAAAGAGTAGCATCATAAGTGTATGATTATGATTGTAATGTTTAGTCTTACCCATTGAATGGAATATTCCATAGGAGAACACTGTGTTTGGATAGCTCGACTATTTAAGCAGAAGAACTCAGGTGTTTGAGAGAGGAGGACCAGGTCAGTGTAGCTGAGCTTCCTCTCCTGTCTTTCTTATCTTTCTCCATCTCTGACTGAAGTGAGCACTCTCTTTGCACTCCCTGTGATATACAGCAGCTGGACCTTTAGCTAGCAACACACTGTGAGACAAACTGCACACAAACAGTTTGTGTGTTTGCTGATGTTTGTTGAGCTAAAAGAAACACCGCATCTGAAACTACCTGCCACTTAAAAAAAGTCACTCCCTTTATGTTCGCTCCTCTTCTGTAGGGCTAGCTAGATGCCGGAGTACTGCAACTGCAACTTACGGACACCTGCAGTCGTTCCGGTGTTGTGCCAAAAAACCAAAAAACAAACTACTGTCCCACTATTAACACACGCATGTCTCTTTATGCAACATCTCCTAGTGATTAATACAAGAACAGGATTTTCTTTCGTATGTTACTGTTTAGAAAAACTCCCCCAAAAAGAGCCTGTTTTGAAAATGTAAGGAGTAGAAAGTACAGATATTTGTTTAAAAATGTAGGGAGTAAAAGTATAAAGTAGTCTCCCCCTTGCCGTAGTGTTTGCGTTGTACCTTGGAAGTCTCTAGTTATGATAGCAGTTGCTCCTTCCTGATGTTGGAACACTGAGCTACTAGTTATTTTGCTGTTAGTCTAGATGCTGGGTGTCTGAAATTTCATACTTCCCACATTGTCTTCATGTACCTCCTTCCACTGGGATTACATTTGTAGTAGCCTTCTAACATTTCCCTGTTCTTGTCCCTTGTCCACTTCCTGTTCCAGTAGCTCACTTAAGCGTATTCAAACGCTGTTTTAATGTCAGGAAGAGTGAGGTACTGCTCATGTTTTCCTTTAAATGAATTTTTTGCCTTTTATATGCTTACATTTTGCCGATTAGGTCACATTAAAAATACTTTAAATGAACCTTTATCAATTCCTGGTTGGAATGTAGCCATAAATGCTAATTCATAGTACTTTGTTTCCTGATTGAAAAAGCATGCAGATGTTTATAATTGCCTAGATGTCTACAACGCTCATGCAAAGTTTCATTGAGACTGGCTGACTTGTTAAAGATGAGATAGGATGCATATATACATGCATACATTACAATCATTATAGTAAGAAGATGCTCCACGAACGATATTATTTATTAATCAAACTGTACAACTATGGTTTGCAAATTAAAGTCAAGGTAATCAAGCTTTCATACACCACACAAACAACATTGCAGTCAGTGTTTTCTGAGTCAGTCATTTGAGTGTGTCTCTATAAGAACAGATTTTTGTGTTGGCACTGGTTCAACTTTATACCAAGTGTCAAGACAGTTATATGGCAAGCCAGAAAATCCAAGCTGTGGCATCTCTTCAGAGAATAAATGAATGCTACAGCAGCATGGTGCACATCAGACTAGATGAATGCTGGAGCAATGTGGAGTAAAGCTGACAGCGAACACCTGCTGATGATATCTAAGCAAACACTGTGGGCTCGGCAGGAATCTGCATACAACTTGATTTTTTTCTCTTTTTACTCATGTACTACAGTATGTGACATTAACAGACATGTATGGAAGGAAAATGAATAAATAAAAAACAAGAAACTTAGCAGGGGTGAGCATTTTAAAACCATCTTACTATTTCTTTTTAATTAATGCATACAAAATGATTAGTTCTTCTCAAAGGTCCCAACACTCAACAACCCACACCTACACAGTGAATGCATACAAATATCGACAACTGTGAATGAAAGACTGCTGGTGTTAGAGCACATACAATTTGATTTGCTGTAGCTGTCTCGGCAGACAATATAGCAGTGATACAAAGCTACTAGGAAGAGTCAAATTAACAAGCTCAGAAAGGAGGAGGAGAGAGTAGAGAGTGAGGAAGACAACAAAGTCCAAACAATCCGCTGAGAGGCGGGGGAAAGTCTAGGGTAACATTATACAGAGCCCTCCAAACAGTGAAATTACATTTACTCTAAAAGGCACTTCCACTGGCAGCATTTCCACTGGGAAGCACCACTGACAGCTTCTTGTGTCTTATTTTTCCATTTGAAAAGGGAGCTACTTTTGACACCACTGAGAACCAAGTGTGTTTTAAAGCTCTTAAAACACCAAGGGCCTGGAAAGAAAAAAGCGTTTCAACTTAAGCAGGTGCATCACAACAGCTTTTTAAAAGTCTCACAAAACGGCACAATATGCCTCTGTTTGGGGAAGAAACTGGCCCACATTTCAGTAAATTGTAACTGCTTAGCACAAGGGCGTGTGAAAAAGATAGATCCACCCTGAAATGACTAGAAACCTCAGGATATTATTATACAGGGTATTATTATTATTATGTTGTACTCTACATCTCATTCTCCACCTTGCCACCAGGCGACACAGTGATGCTTACTTTAGGATACAGTAAATTAAAGGCTTCTTAGAAATGTTTTTAGACAACCCTACAGTTTTGTCACATTGAAAAACAAATATAATATATTGTAATGAAGGTGGAGCACTTTAACAAAGATGTCTTTCAGAAATGGATGTTTTTTATGGAATAATGGTGCAGGTTACTTTATTGCACTAATGGATCCAATTTTCATCTTGACCTCATGAAGATTCATTTAAAACTAAAGAAAGGCAGCTGATTGTTAACGGCAACCAGGGAAGGTTTTATGCAGATTTTAGACCAACTACAATTATAAAATTGAAGGCATAATATCTTCTCATTCTGCCTGTATGGCAAAAGCACATTCATAATCATGTTTTTCATAATGTAGAACACCATTTCATATGTAAAAAAAAAAATTTTGATATAAATGGTTTGCATGTAGTTAAAATGGCAAAAAAATATATATATCTTGACCATTTTTTAATGATCTCCAACAATGAGACACTTTCCAAATAAAAGTGCCACATGTACTCCAGTTGTTCCACTAGCCTCCATTCTACAAAGGAAAACAAAGGCACTGACAGATGGTAGCAAACAAAAATGAACAGTGAAAGTAAAAGTGCAGCTTATTTGAGTATCAGTGCCAATTTTGTCATTATGTAGTAATGTGAAAAACAAAGTTTTCAAGACTAAGCAGACACAGTTATTCAGCAGGTTATAGAACCACTTTTAGTTGCAGTAACTTGAAGTAATCATCTCTCTCATTTTGGAGGGCACTTTCATTATGTCCTGACACATAATTTCAATCAGGTTGAGACCTTTATTCTTTTTCTTTTTCCTTTGCATTATGGTCAGACATCTCTACTTTGGTCTCATCTTCCCAAAGGACATTGCTTCGGAAGTCTTGTGGTTTGTTCAGACGCACCTAGGTAAAGCGGAGCCATTCTGCACTATTCTTTTTAGACATAAAGGGCTTTTTCCCCTGTGAACCCTTCCAAACAAGCCATACTTGTTCAGTTTTTATCGAATTGTACTATCATAAACTTTCAAATGCCATAATGGTAACATTAAAATGCATTCTGCAGCATGTAAAGTCTAAGCTGTAGCTCTTGGCCATTTATGCAATTTCTCTGACTACACTGTCTGACCTTGGGGTGAAAGTCTACTGCTGGGAAGACTGGCAAATGTAAGTTTTCCTTACATGTATTAAACACACTAGAAGAAATTTTGACAACTTGTTAGCTATCTTGGGAATGCCTCCTATTAGTTACCTGGGGTCAACAACAGAATTATGACCTCTTCTTTTCCTTTGAGTCACTACTTTATCAACTTGCAAAATAGCAGTACAGATGTCCTTGGTATTTTCATCATAATTTTACATCTTTCAAATGTAAGACAGTGTTAATAAATTACAGAAAAAAATGTCCAATTCACTTTATTTCTCTATATGTGAAATAAATAGAAAGCTCTAGCATCACATTCTTAAGTCAAGTCTTTATAGGGGACCCATTGAAATTCTTGGTCAATTCAAAATTTCAATCCTAGAGTATTATTGAAGGATATTGCAAATTGTTAATAACTTTACGTTTCTTTTTTCCAAAAATTTTAAGTGTTATATTGCTAAGTTACAATATGTGGTTCCTTGCTAAAAAAGCATAAAGGATTAATGCATCCAGCCAGAAAAACTATAGATAAAGTTCAAGTTTCAGTTTTACCGGATAATCAGAAGAAAATGGATGGAGGGATGGATGTAAAGTGCACCCAGACTAACTCTTTTATTTATTGATGAGAAGACTTCACCGGTGCTACATATGTGGGGGGTAATGAAACAAATGACCATTGCTGAGAATTGGTGACAATAAAAAGTATCATACATTAAGAAAACATCAGCATATTAATGTACTTTAATTTATACTTAAATCCTGGTTGTAACATGTTCACATGACACTTCTTCTCATTATTAATTTCACTGGATGTATTTTTTTCAGTAACAAAACACAGATATTAATCTTGGCAGACTCTTGCAGTTGAATAAAGTATGGTTTATATGAATAATGAGGTGTCCTTTCACATCCTCTGTTCTTCTGAGCTGCATTAGCACAAGGGACCTGAGAGCATTGCGATTGGTGAGAGATCAGACAGCCAGCATCTGTCTCTCTCTCTTCCACTTATATACAGCTCAACACACCCGTTCACATATACACTCTTACACATGCTCACACAGCAGTCCAGACATCTGGTGGGGCTCTAGTGGGTCTTGCCACTGTGGTGCTGGGACTCTTACAAGGACTAAAGATACTTCAGCAGTAATGACATATCCCTATTGACCAGACCGGGCAGAAAAACAGGAAGTAGGGACAAGACAGTGTCAGAGAGGTCATTCATCTTGGGAGAGTGATTTAAATACAGTCGAATAGAGTCAAAAAGATATTAAATCCTCTGCCAGAGATCAAGGTAATTTTCAAGCATTGACCAATATCCAGAGAGAACTGTTATTGAACTGAGCTTTACTTAAGGTAGGGGTTTAACTGAACCACGTGTTGTTGTTGTTTTTAAAAAATAAATATAATTTGTAGGTTTGAACACAATAATGCTAAGCAGGTTTAATTGTTCCATGCTGCAGCTTGGCTTTGGAGAAATGCTGTACTTTTTTTTTTTTTTGCAAGTTAGATATACTATACCATAAAAGTTGTTAGTTAGTTAGTATTTGGAAATGTCTTTGACAGAAAATTAAACCTGGTTTTTGTTGTTACATGAGAATACTATGGATGGACACGGGAAGTGGTTATAAGTTTGTTTTTACCACTTTTACTATCACACGCCTACAGTAACTCCACTTTTACACAATGACAAGGATTTGGAAAGGAACAAGTAGGATAATGAGAGCCCATATAAAATAAACCACAGTCACAGAAGCACAAATCAGGTGATCACACAGATTTAACCTGTGCTTAAAGGGTGCCTATTGCCTATACTGTAACTTGTACTTGTAACTGACTTATTTCTTTTGACACGGTAAAAAGTAAACTCTGCTTATTTAGCTAGTTTAGCCAAATCGGAACTTTTTAAGTCTTAAAAGAAGCACTGGTTGTAGCCTTTCGACACATTCTTTTCTGTTTTCTCCTTCCCCTTAGTACCAACCTACCAGCAGTGGCAAATGACTGCTCACCCTTGAGGATGATTTCTTCCTTCCCACTGTACTTACTCATAGATTGTCTAATAATTGGAATTCTCTCTCCAATTGTGTCCATTGTTTACCTTAGAAAATAAAATGCCTTTTCCTTTGTTGTGAAGTAGTTCTATAAAAATAAGCTCAAACTGAATTAACTTTCGGAAAAAAAATGTAACTGAAAAACACAAATTGGTCACTTACCAATTGCAGGATTTCCTCCAGGGTTTAGAGTGACTCTAAAGGCTTGACGCCAAGTGTGGCGACTGGGGGGGCCATCACAGGGGTCAATGTAAAGAAGAACACCTCCAAAACCCAACTCAGACAGTAGGGATAGCTAGACAAAAACAAAGATTCAATGATGAAAACAGAAATAGCAAATATCTGTGTATACCATCACTATTAAGACAAGACATGCAAACCCAGATTCCTTTTTCATATAGTTATTTTATTCATAAACACTTTTTCAAGTAAATATTTACTTCACTATCATGCAGTAGACGGTGATAAGTCACAACATTAAGCATTAATTCAGCAGCATTAAGAATTAAACATTACTGTGGGTGAACTCACAGTCATGGTAAAGCATGCTGTGGAGAAACCCTGAGATGCTCAATGACATGAGTTTTGGGGTACTTTATCTTTAACAATGTTTAGACTATTTAGTAACATATCAAAGTCAGAACTCAAAATTTAGATCTAATAAAACAATACACCAAAAGATTTTTGATATGACTTCTTAATATTTTTTTTGAAGTTTATTTCTTATTGTATGACCAAAATTAACATTTCTGATTTTCGTGTTGATCAGAGGTTACACTCGTGTTTATGTAGTCACCCTCACTGATAATAATGCAGAAGTGTTTCTGAGAGAGATGAAGTGTGCTGCAGCTGCCACTGTGTAGCACTGTATTTTATCGTTGTCCATGGAAGATGTAGTGTCCTTGTTTTTTATGAGCGTAGATGACTATTTTATTGAATATGTGACACCAACCACGGTCATTCTACTCTCATCTCAACTCTGTCCTTCACTGAGAAAACAGGGACACAACACAGACATGGACTCAGAGACACACAGACACACACAAACTCAAAAATCAGCCTCTTATAATGAAAATCCCTTAATACACATATTTTTATACACATGAAAGTCATGCAGTTTATACACACCAAAAGACGAATTAATGCGTCTTTCCTCTATTATGCATGTGTTCTTTGACTGTTCCTAAGACCAGTCACTCACAAAACACACAAACACACACACGCACAAACACATGTACAACACAGAATGTAGTCCATGATAAAAGCAGAAAAAATTGAGGAAAAACAAAATCAGAAGAACACAAGCTGAAAAATGTTTACCCAACTCAAATTTATGATAATTGGATATCAAAGATTTTAGGAATAAACACACAACAGTAGGAAAATATACTGAAATAAGAGCATATTGCAATTAGCAATGTCTTTCCAAAATTAGCTCCTATTAATGGAGCCAAATAAGTTAAAACACACTGATAAACACATCAGTGTGTGTGTCAAATTTGACTCAAGCTGCATGTGTGACATTAGGCCCTGCAGTCACCGTCACACACTCATTAGTGAGAGTACAATTCTCATCAATCATCCTTCCCTACTTCTATGTAAGGAGTGATCATTTCTCTCAGCCACTGGTACATTGAGACATTATGAAACACACATGCTCAAATTTGTCACAAACTAGGGGTGAAGAGGAAAAAATGGGTCAGCAGCCTGTTGCTTGAAGGGGTCCCATGTGACAGCTGTTTCAGTTAATGGATTTTTAGAAGTCTAACCAAGCAAATGCAAGATGAAGTACAGTGACCTCACTTTAAACATTTCCTCTCCTTCCCTTGCTGACCTCCATTTATTCCTGTTATGCCTCATTAGCCTGTCATTTATCAATAACTTAACATACAAAAGTAGTGTAATTTCTGAAACAAAGGGATTAAGTACAAAAGTATTCCTTCAATTATAGCAGAATAACAATGAGAAAAAGTATGTTCTGTCTGAGGTTATGTAAGTCTGTGATTGACTCTAAATACATAATGATCATCTTTACAAAAACGTCTTACCAGATTGGCTTTCCAGAATGTTAAAAGTACAATACTTTAAAAAAAATCTAACTCCTGGAAATGTTGAGTAGAAGCACAGATGTATTTTTGTCCAAACTGAGTTAAGCATCAAATCTGATCTTTTACCTTACTCAAAGTAAAAGCATTATTCTCCCAAATACATCCACATAATTTTCTCCAGAATTTCGACGTCTGTAATTTAAATAAAATTCAATGTTTCCTTTTTATTAATGTATACTTTATTGATCCCCGTGGGGAAATTCCTCTCTGCATTTAACCCATTCACTCAGTGAAGCAGTGGGCAGCCATTGGGCGCCCGGGGAGCAGGGTGTAGGGACGGTACTTTGCTCAGGGGTACCGCAGGGTAGCTGTTCAGGGGAATCGAACCCCCTGAACCCCCGACCTTCCGATCATGGGGCCACCACTCTACCTACTGAGCTATCCCTGCCCTTAAAATATATTAATGTTGTTAACCCAACCTAATGATCTCTTTCAGATTAGGTTGGTTTAATGCACAATGCATGCACAAAGAGTTTTGTTATACACTGACTTCTGGCCGTTGAATCAAAGTGATCTGTATCGCAAGTTCATGTTATCAGATCATAATTTATTCTAATCATTACACAGTGTAGTGTCAAGGTTGGCCTTTATGTATCGCAGTAATCAATGCAATGCATGGATCTGATACATTTACATGAACTCTAAATTTCATTGCTGATTATGTCCTTGTAGAGTCTGCCTTCATTTTTTTTTTCAACAGAATTCATTGTGATTTAATGAAAAGTGAAACAATATTAATGAGCAGGGTAATTAACATGTTAGTATGTGTTTATGTTTTAATTAACTGGATTGGAACATATATTTTCCCTGTCATCTTCTTATTGATGGGAAAACTGCTTTGAGCTGAATGTGGCAGACATCCAAGGAGAAACAACCCTAATAAATCAATGTATTGCTAATGTTACTGCTCATGAAGCAAATGGACTGAGATGTCATTGTTCTAAGGAGGTGCAGATAAAAAAGTTAGGTATGTTAATGGCAAACAGAAGAATTAGTCATGTATGACAACCCACGTGGACTTGGTGCTATTGAGTATAAAATCCCTGTACATCAAGCTGCACTTAGATTCAGAAGGCAGTGTGCTACTTTTTCATGCAAGTTAAAAGTACTTTATCTCATTTAGGACACTCTGTTTTAAAGCTCTGTATTATAAGAAAATCATAGTCATACCTTGGACTTTTTTAAAGATCAAAACATTTCATTCCTCAGTCTGGCTGAGTATTTCTCCTGCCGCAGGATTACCGTTTCAGACCATATCATTTGATAACCTTATTGGTACAGTATAGTGAGTATTACTTTGTGGAGCTTTCTATCTTACTTTGTATAGTAAAGGTATTTTGCCAAGTTTGACAACAGCAATCTGGTTGGTGAGGTTCAGGGTCTCTTTGGCTCTTCTTAGGTCATCGACACTGCCATACTGGATGTCCACCACCTCGCCCTGGTGAGGAAAAACAAGCAGAACATCAGGGATCTATGATACTAAATTAATATTAAAAACTCAAATCGTTTATTAATATGTTTGAGGGTAACACCTCCCAGATTTTAGGTGGTATTTATGTATTTATATGCCAAGTCAACGGAAGCTCACTGGATAATTCATAATCCCTGCATGGCCTTACTCTGGATATCAGACCTTTATATTTACTGTCTAAAAGTGAGACGCTGACTTATAAACAATCGATTGAATGAAAAAAAAAACTTTGGCTGCTCATTAGGACAATATTAAATTTCAGTTTTAAGCTTGTTGAGAACACACACACACACCCCCAAAAAAACAAAACAGATAGACGTCACTTAATTACCAATGTGCATGCCAGAGTTCACTATATAGAATATTACTACCAATGAATCTGTTGACTTTACAGCATCCCGAAATCACTTTGACAAAGTATCTTCTTTGCATTTGTGTGTGCGTGTTTGCGTGTGCGTGCGCGCATGTATACTTTTGTGTGCATGCATGTCTGTTTAACTGAGCAAGTGTTATTCCCTCCCAAATTAAAGTGACCTAGAAGCTGTTGAGGAAAGTCAAAGCATTACTTTTTGGGGGTCTCTCTCTCTCTCTCTCTTACTCTCTCTCTTTTACCCTACTCCCCCCATCACTACTTCCTCACCTGGGCCTGATTCATTTTTCATGTGGCCTGGGGGCGAGTGTAACACGATGCTGCAGTAGGGTGAATGTGAGTGAGGGGTGGAGAGTCCCCGACTGTGTGAATGCGAGAAAGTGAGAGAGAACACATCTTTTTGCATCAGGGGACCCCAGTACACGAGAGCATAAAAGTCATCAATCATAAAAGTCTTCCATTTAAACCGAAAGCCACGGAACAGTACAAGACACAGCAAATTGTAATACAGAAGAATTCTATACGGATTGAGATGGCGCTGCTTAAACTAGATCAATCTCCTTTTCCTCTCTACCTTTATTCTTTCATTTCATCTTGACAAGGTAATAAAATTAATGATGTAAGCGTCCTCTGTCTGGCTGAAGCAGTGACCATCTTTCACCTGTTAAGGTAATCTTTTTTTTTTAACCTCTTTTTAGCCTGTCAGTCAAATTAGGTTTTGGTTGACCAATATATACCGACTCTGTCCAGTATCTTATCCATTTTCTATACATTCAAACTGTTCTATATGTGTTTTTAAGTGCAGGCTTGTCATGTATGCAAATTTCTTTTTTTGAATGAGAAGAAAATAAATGTGAAAATTTACCTAACTATCAAACATATCAGAGATGAAATCATTCAGTCAGGAATTAAATTATGTCTTTGCTAAAACCAGTGTTCTCACAATCTTATACTTTAGGATCTTAGGTGGGAGTGGACCCAGTGTATGTAAAATTAAATGCAATGATGGACAAAGTTTAGTACATTGATTGTCTAGTTATGGTACAATGTTCCCCAGAGAAACTCTACATCCTGGCGCCCATGCAAATGTTACTGTACCACATGCTGCAACAATTGTTTCAGACCTCTGGCCTAAGAAATGACTCGAGGAACAGCACACTGACAAAACGCTTTGATTTACAGAGCCCAAATGTGAGCATCCTTTGACTGAGTAACCCACATGTCCCAAACGATGCCCTGCCAATGTTCTTGTGCTAAACAGCATAGAGCACCGGTCCCCAGCCCCTGGGCCACGGACCGGAGTCGTTTGGTACCGGGCTGCGAGAGTTGAGGCTCGGATGTGAAATTTATGGTTTTTATCGTTATTTTTTAAATCTTTTTTATAATTAACTCGGTTTCCCTGGGTCTTTTCCCGTGTGTTATGAATAAATCTTTTTTTTGGTACCGGTACTGGTTTTATTTTGTTGTATTTATCCGCGATACCTTAAAGGCCGGTCCGTGAAAATATTGTCGGACATAAGCGCAAAAAAGGTTGGGGACCGCTGACATAGAGAATACCCCACAAAGTCCCCACAAAGTCTTTTGCCCCCGCCCGGATGTTCAGAGCTGTTTTCGGAGTAGAGGCACTTATATAACGTTAGGTAAAAATGTGACTATGGCTGATTATAGGGATTTAATATATAAGAAAATAAGCACAAAGCAAGGAAGAATATGCACTACATAAAAAAAAACAAACGAAATAATTGCAATAATTTTATATCTCAGTGTCTGTTTCTAAATGCATACAGCATATGAAGAAAGACGAAATGATGAAGTGAATTAAACCAGCCATACAAGGAAAAGAAAGACGAGTCAGGGATTTTTTTTTTCCCGTAGTCTGCTGATTAAAGCCTGCACATACCTTGCAATTAAGTCTCATCACATCAAGTGGAAGCGGTACCTTCATAGTCATACAGGCATTATGTCAGACAGCATGAGGGGACAGGTTGAAAGAAGGCCTGCCTGAGACAGACAATTGTGTGTCTGGCATTAATGCAATTTTGGAAAATGTACTATTATACTTTTATTTGTAGAAGTGGCCTGACTGGATCTTAAAAAATCTTGAGTCTGGATATTTCTTCATATGTTATAGAATATGGATATATGTTGCAGGAAGGCAGCTACGCTTTCTTTCTATAAGAAGCTGTCCTGATTTCTATGAGGATTTATGTTCCTAGGAAAGTTTTGTGTAGAAAAGATATGTAAGCAAAAGTGTAGGTAAATAGTTACAAATGCAGAATTTCAACTGCAAAAGGATTAATGTATTTTAATTTTTTTTTCAGATTTCCCAGATATATATATATATATATATATATATATATATATATATATATATATATATAAATTTTTTTTTTTTTTATATTTATATATATATATATAAAAAATATTTTTTTTA
>VUQG01021451.1:0-10574 GCA_015106755.1 Etia nguti | reverse complement strand
ACATAGAGCTTTATGTAAAAAAAAAAATCAAGAATAGTTTTTACCTTTTATAATAGAAAAGCATTGCAAAAAACTGAAGTTCTTAGTTGTTCCTATGTTGGTCGATACTTTCTCTAACAACTTTTTTGCATGCATGTCTTGCATGTTTTTACTGTGTTCTTACAGCTGTGACCAAATGGCCCTGAGGCTCTACAGGGAGGCTGGTATCTTGCTTCACTTGATGGATAACATCCTCTGGTGAATGCGTGCTACACCAGAAAGATTTTCTGTTCTTCATGGATGTTCATGACACCTGGGACACTGCTATTGTATTTTCTCTGTTCGGTCTATACGAATCCTAAGGGTCCTGTGGCAACTGGGTCTATCTCTCAAAGTTTCTCGCATCTGTTGCGATTCTCTATTATTACTTATTAACTGAACAACCTCTTTTCCACTTAAAACAGTCCAGTTAACCATGCTATGTAAACTATGCCCTTCACTGAAATACACTTTGCCTACAGCAACATAATGAACATGGTCATATCATCTTCCTCTGGTCCAGATCAAGAATTAATAATGCAAGCTGCTCTTATTTTATTCTACTTTCAAATTTAACACAATAGTTGAACTTATTATTTTTTAGAGCACACAGTGCAGCACCAGCAAAACAGGGCCACCAACAGCAGGACTTATTAGTCCAGTATACTTGCTCTGGGGCCAATCCATCCATCACAAATGCCATATTTAATTGTCTGAAAGCCATGTTTAGATCCTGCAAACCACCGCTTAATTCAAGGCAGCGTGCAGGAACAGAGCTAGGAAATAATAAAGTGATGGATGACTGTGACCCTCCTTTGGGTAGACTTCGACGAGTGGACAGCTGGATGGATCGAGTAAAGCGGAGAAAGGAGAACGAAGGGAGAGGAAGGGGGAGAAAAGAAGAAGAAAACTTGGTATTCAAAGAATCACTCCAACTTTTCATCTGCCCTCAGGC
This sequence comes from Etia nguti, assembly GCA_015106755.1. Lineage (NCBI taxonomy): Eukaryota > Metazoa > Chordata > Actinopteri > Cichliformes > Cichlidae > Etia > Etia nguti. The sequence continues at coordinate 9,601 of VUQG01021451.1, read as the reverse complement.
CGGGCAGGGGCTCAAGGGAATAACAAGCATCTCCTTCAACCCCTTTCTCTGTTCCCAGGATACAGAGAAGTAAAACCCTCTAAAAATAGTGTGACTGTATGCTTTGTGTATGCATGTCTGTGTGTCTTCTAGCTAGAGTGGGTGGACTACATACATAATGACTTCCATTAACCTTCACACTCTTGAAGGATGGTAAAAAAATTAACTGTGCACTGTGCATGACACAACTACTATGAAAACATTTTCTTAGGATCTCCACATCGAGTGTGTTGTTGTTATTCTATTGTACAAGTGTATTATTAACTTTCTAATGTGTATGTAATATATAATGTGTGTTAACTAGGTTATCTGAAAGAGGTGGCTTTTGACAGCCTTTAAGAAAATGTCCCTTTTGGTTCTATAAAAATACAAAAAAACAAAAGGGAAAAAAAACATCTTGAGTATGACCCATTTTAAAGACTCTACTCCATTTTGTTCAGTTACCTGTGGAGATATAATATATTTAATTTTTTCATTCAACAACATCAGTCAAAGATGTTAAAATTGGTATAAAAAAAACGTATTCGAAAGCACATCCTTTATCAAATACATACAAAAATATAACAAAGCTTAATGAAGACATTGTTGAGTAGAATGGTTTTTTGGCCATCGACTGTCAATGAATCTGCTTTAATTTTCAATTTAATTTTGATGAGCTTTCTTGTTGGTTTCTAGTTTGTTTTTTGTCAAACTTAATTGGACTGCCTCATTTTTAGATTTGAACACAGTGCACTATTCAGTCTAACAAATCAGTTACTTGCATTTACCTGACCACAGCTAGTTATTCTGTCCACGTTCTATGCATTACCTCCCTAAAATGTGGGAGCTTTCTGCATTTCAAACAACCTGCTATTAGAAAAACTGCTTAATATAACGTATGTGAACTTCTCGTTTAGACAGTTATATCAAATAAATCAAACAATAGCTCAACACTGAGCTTTGGTTAAACAAATTATCAGCATTAGAACTTCAAAGTTCTTGCCATGACCTATGTTCGTGACCCTGGCTGGGGTTAGGGGTGAGAAAGACTAGGACCGGGTTCCAGCAACCAGAAAGGTTACACAGCCTTCGTTTCAAGAAATGTCAACACAACACAACACAGCACAACCATACCTGCACGCTTCCCATGGCAGAGTATGCAGCATAGGAGAACTGCTGCTTTGGCAGGTCATTTGGTCCACGCTGGTCACAAGGGGTCCCGTTTGGCATGAAACACTGGTGGCTAGATCTGTCAGTGATGGTGTTGGGTGTGGAACCAGGCAGACTGAGCAGAACAGTGTGATTGGATAGGTGGACATCAGTTAAACCAAGTCCCACCCACTGCCTGTAAAGGTACCTGGCTCTTGACTCTTCACTGTCATCTGACAAGCTTGAAAAAGACCTAGAAATAGTGGAGAAAGACTTGTCACTTTGGAGATTAACAGAAAGCAAGATCGCATTATTTCCCAGTACTGTTCATCGAAATGCATTTAGTTTTCCTAAGCAAACTCACCTGATGCTTAATAATGAATCATGAACAAATACTGCTAAAAGCTGCGAAATTATAATGACCGTCATTCTCACAGTATTGCAAATTGTCAGACTGTATAGCATATATATTTCTCTGTAAAATTTAACAAAAACTGCTTTAAATTTTATCCATCTCCTTTCTAGGATGTCTCTTTGTGCACCTCTGGACCACTTCCAGAAAAATTGCACTTATTTTTACACATATTGTTTTTTATCTTCACTCATTACCAGTTTAGCTTCTGGTTGCCTGGACTATTGTCTTCATACGACAATAGTATTCCAGTTGAAGGGTAGATAATTTGACACACTGGAAAGGATCATGTGCAAATTGCAGATGCACAACTGTAAGTCTTCAAAGTGGGACCTCCAATTAGTGATATAAAAACAGCAGCCACTCTTGAGTCGGTGCAACACTCTTCAAAGAGATAACCTATAATGGGAGACTGGCCAAATTTGAGTCAGACTGTTCTTGAAATGTTTTCCCCAGACAGAATTACTGTGAGGTCATGGACCAGTAAAAAAATCAATTTTGTTAAAACTGAGTGAGGATTAAGCTGGATGCCATTCCAAACACGATAAAAATCTATCAAGCTGTCAGCAATTTCAATTCCATTTAATTCAATTTTACTTATACAGCACCAACTCACAACAACAATTGCCTCAAGATGCTACATGGAACATCAAATTTGTAATACCATAAAAATGTAGTCTGATAAACCCCTACAACTTATAAGGAACTGACTGAAATTGTTTGTGCAAAAGAAAGAAAACTATGAATCTGTGAATATTCCCTTTTTTGTGCTTTTGAACTGGGGAAAAGGTATCAGGACACAACATGAGATTGCAGTCCTCTACGACATTATATTTCACAGTTGGAGAGACATTCATGACCATAACATTCACATGAAGGCATTTTTTAATAAAGACCGCGTGACATTCTTCAAAACTGTTCTTTATAATAAAGTAATTGTTCATATCAAATTTAAAACCCCAACTCCATTTAGCGGTATGTAATTCTTCTATTTGGCTGAGTTTTTTGAAGCCTTTCTTACACCCAGACTCTTCACAGGAGCTGTCAGTCTGTCATTTCCGTTTTCCTAATTGCAGGAAAGAGATGTCAATAAAATTTGATCCTTTGGCCTTATTTGAGTCTTCTCTGCAGGTTTGTTTGGTTCCTGATGTTTACTCTCTTTATTGTTCTGACTCTGAGAGGTCTAGACTCTAAAGTTCAGCAATAAAGACATTTCCAGATTGGACTGGCTGGTATTTCATCCTCATGCTGAAGAAACATTATTCAGCACTGAACAAAAGTTGGTCACGAAAATACAAAATATCTATCTATCTACATTTCTTTTTTGGCTTGAGCTACGCTAAATAATATAAGAATAACATAAGGATAGCTATGATAAAGATGGGTCACAGTCTATATCTATTTTGTCTATTTGTAAGTAGGAGGGCAACATTTATGTATGCCTGCAGAATGTGCTTGTGTGTTTAGTGTGTGTGATATCTATATCAGTCTCAGGAGCAGATGGCCCAAACACACAATTGTGCCATTCTCTAGTCAGCAGGCCACGTCTCATAGCTCGCCAGGAGCAGCAGCAGGAGGCATTGTGTGTGCTGCTGTGTTAGTTTGTGTTTTCTTGTGTATGTGTGTGCAAGACCTTCATCTATAATCCAAGCTGTTGGAAGGGCTCCCTGTGGTTTGGGACACATGCCCAATTCTAACGATACGTCGTGTCTCAAGTGACTTGAGTGTGTCTGTGTTTGCTTGTATGTGTCAATCTACACAGCTGTGTGTTGAAAAGACTTCTTATTGCTTACCTACCAAACCCAGTTTTTCAGAACACATTCATCTGTCTTTAAATTTAAAAGCCAAATTCAGATCCTTTAGTAAAAGTAGCATTTTTGGCTAGAATTATGGAAAGAGTCAAAACTTCTGTTTTCAGCTAACTTGTATGAGCATGTTAAACAAATGGTCCTAAATGTCCTACATGCATGATAGTTCATTTTGCGATACAAATAAGAGCATTAACCTAATTAGCATCATCTGGCTCTGGTGTTTCACCTGTGTCTACACACAACATAAGCTGTGAGGCCACACGAAAGCAATTAGCTAATCACACAGCCTCGGAAGCAAAATATTATAACTATAGCTCATAAACCATCCATGCTAATACTCCAACATAAGCTGCCACAGCTAATTTTATTGAAGGCAAACCTGGACTTTCGCTTGTGTCTTGTGTCAACAAGAGCCTGCATACCTAGGGTATTTTCTTTTTGCCTTGTACGCTTACCCTAACATCAAAAATCACACCAAGTAGTCAGACAAAGGTGGCTGCTAACTAACTTAACCCAAGGTTTCCGAATCATGCACATTCATGCTAAAAGGGTAGCAGTGACACCCTATAACCTAACATGGACAAGACTTCTGCAGAGTAGCTGATTTTAAAAAGGAAGATTAAACTATTATGTTAGAAAATATAAAGAGATTAAACACAAAATAAGACACTGAAATACACACAGCTGCTGCAAATGCAGTGGTACTGTACGGCTGTGTATGATAGGAAAAATATATTAAACGCACTGAACTAAAGTGTTTGCACTTTAAGCACTTTAAGCCTATTTTATCCTATCAAGGACAGGTGGCAAAAATATTAACTTTGTAAGTTAACAGATTTTTCATTATTAGACTCCAGCTGTATCATAAAGACATGTGAGGATTTGATGAATTCTGTATTCTAATAAATTAGTGATGTTTAGATATGAGTATGAATTTTCTTTCAGCTGCAGCCCTGATAGTGTTAAACAGTCTGAGAGGAAGGTAAAATGATGCTTCAGACATAGACCTGGCCTATTTAAAATGAGATAAAGGGTGAACAAATACAAATAGGTGTCCTGTTTTAGGATAATATGTGAAGGTGTTTAAAACAATAAAATTGTCTTCAAATGACTAAAAAAAGAACCTAAATGTCCTACTGATGTTCATCATAATCAGTCTTAAGAAGCTTAACAAAAAATCATAGAGAGTCTTACTATGTGCAGTGGTAATAAAGCAACACTGTCTTACAGACCTTCATAACACTAAAAACCCAGGTTTAACCCTGAAGACAAACAAGCGAATATATAACGTGTCATTCTCAAAGGACACTGGTCACTTGGTGCAGTGGGCCACATTACCATTTTGTGATATAATTTATTAAAACTTTAATGGAGCCATGTTTGAGACTCCAGTAAAACTGTCATTTCAGAAGGTTACTACCCCATCAATATCATGTGAAGATGTGTCCTGTTTAAGCCAGATGGCTCTTCTTCTTCTTCTTCTTGACATTTTCTTCCAACTAATAGGATTGAGCATGGATATCGCGTACATTATCTGTATTTATTTTGTGGCAAATAATTCTAAAAGGCTGTTCAGAAACTTCAAAAAACAAGAAAATCTGTGTTATTTCCATGCTGTGTAACCTTTCCTATGCCTGCAGAGATACTCTGATTGTTTTGAAGTGTTAATATGGCTGCATTTGAGGGCTGGCAAATATCTTTATCTGATGAGTGGATTGAATCCTTTCCTCTGAAGCCGCTCTACCCCACAGAGATTGATGAAAAACTGTTTATTCAAACTTCAGCGAGCTGCAATTGTTTCATGAAAGGCTTTTTAAAAAAATGTTTCATATCTCGTCTCTTCTAAAGCATCTGAGCTTTAATTAATTCTTTATTCACAATATCACTGACAAATGGGGTGAGGAAGAGAAATGTCTCTTCATCCTGATTTGAAATAACAGTTCAAAGTCTGGTCCCAAACTCCCAAGCTTAAATTTCTATGCAAGTCAAAAGCTTTTCTATTATTAAAGATGGAAAATGGCAATGCTTCTTCAAAGCCAGTTTTTAGCATCTATGCACCATCTCCTTTCAAACAGAGCCAGACAAATTAACTTTGGCAAAGAATACATTTATGATCTTAGTTTGATTTGTGTTTTTATTGCATGTTTTATGTTTGCTATAATGGTAATATGTATGAGCTATTAGCATGAGAGCAGGCAGATAAATCACATGTTTTGTCCATGCATATTGCAGATATAATTGCCTCTGTGGGAGCTCGATGTGCTTTCTTGGGCCAAGCAGACTTGGGATATGAGCTGCTGTTGCCTCTGCTGGCAGCTGCTGAGGATAATATATTCCTGTAGAGCACAATCATTTTAATAGCTCATCCATTTGTTGAGGAGACAATTGATTTTCTCTGTTTCCATACACGTTAGTCACATTTGATTTCTCTCGTCCCATTTGCATTTGTCACATTTTAAGAGCGTGGCGCCTGTGCCCAGGCTCCATGATAGGAAATCTTTATTCAGGTGCCAGGGCTAGTGTTAAGGTGGAATGCAAGTGATGATAGAGGCTGCCAATAAAGACGACTCCACACATCACTGGCGCTTTTATGCACATCAAGTAAGAACGGAGAAATTAGCAAAGCAGATCGGAGAGACAGCAGAGAGTTAAATCGCTGATACAAGGACAGTGAATTCTGAGGCTACGTTGAAAAGATGATTTAAAACATTTTCAAATATTTCTAGTCTGATAGATCTAATTCAGTGCTAAATAAACTAATATGATAATATTCTATTATTTTCTAAAAAGAACTTAGAGAACTGTGCAAACGTCTGGAGCCAGCCCTCATTTATTATGCTCCTGAGAATCGAACAATAATTCTAAAGGTCTTTCAACATTTTCCTTTAGCCACTGGCTGCTTTTTCATTTTCAATCCAGTCCTTGTATCTGACAGTTTACAGAGTAATGTCTTTTTTTGTCTTTTAAGCCACTTTATACTGACCTATGAAACTGTCAAACTGCCACTGATATGTGATACTTTGTTGCTTCACAGACCTATGTGTTGGAAATGAGCAGCAGAGATGGAGCATTTCCAGTACTTGACCAGACCACCTGAAACCCATCAGCCTAATAAGCGACAGTTCAAAATGACCAGCATTGCCATTCAGACCTCACAAGATTATTCAGCTTCCTCAGTGTGGTAAACAGGCCAGCTATCTCTGCGTTATCCTCATGTAATTCTCCTTCATTTGCTACCTGCTTAATCGTTGTCTCCAGAGTTTTCTCTGATGGTCCTGGAAACGACCTTTTCACATGAACCTTACTACCTTGGTCATTTTCAACCACCTATGAGTGTGTATCCCATTTTGACCTCAGAACTTCCAGGCCATACTGAGCATAGCTGTTCCTCTGTACTATACCAGCCACTTGGTTATGGCGTTCCATGTATGCCATGTCTACAAGAATCTTGCACCCTTCTGTTATGTGCTAGTTTGTCATAACATGTCCTGCTGTGGTAGACTCTGGCCTCTATTGCTCTTGTGCTTAGAACTTGTTCCTGTTCTGCCATGATTAGTGCATCTGTGCTGTCTTTCACCCCAGCTTTGTCCAGCCATTAGATCAAACACAAACTCCCTTGGTTTGACAAGGAAACCTGTGTTTGGTCAATTATTTTTTTGGTGTAACAATGCTTCTTGGCAATAAATCTTATACCACTGAAAAGCTTGTTTGTTTCCCCTTAAATTAAAAAAGAAATGTAGCTGAGTCCTGTAAAAGACAACATTTAATGTAATGTTTAAAATGTAATTCTTGGCTAAATTGTTTAAGCATAGAGGCCGACCTTCAAAACTGTTTTGTATTTTTATTATTATGATAGTTGTATAATATTAGATTAAAAAACAAGTTGGGAGATGACAGACAGATAACCAAAACCAACTAACTAAAAACATAAATAATTGATTCTGTGGCTTAAAAAGTGTAGCTGTATAGTCCCAAATGATGGTACAACATGTACATGGTGGTTTTCTTACTGTCATCAGCAACACAAGATTGTCAGAATGTGTGACTGTGCCATTGAGGATGGCAAGGCAACTACGAGTCTAACACGTCAGTGATGGATGAAGGCGCAGTTCCGAGAGAAGCTGTCTTTGAATACAGCAGCAGTTAGAGGACCGCTTCTCACTGAATGTAAAATAGGTCCAGTGGTGCTGCGCTCTGCTACGCTGCTGAATAGTAATGCACACACGCGGACAGCGCATACACTGTACAATTAACCTTTCACATCCCTGAACAAAATATTACATTTTGCTCTTTGAGTCCTGGTAATAAGGGCTGTCAAGAGATTAGGAAGAGGAAAATTGAGAAAAAGAGGGGAAAACAGTTCAGTTTTAACTACTCGCAGCCATCATGATCCAGGTTCGTACAAATCCAATAATATATTGGGATTGGGACCTTTCCTAATTAATTCATTTAAACCCACCCTTTGACTTTCACAAATCTAATTTGTATTATGGTAATAGAATTCAGTCAATTTAGTGTTGCCACCAAACAGAACTCTCTCCTTCAGGATTTCATATCAATAGGCTAAAACAATACTGAAAAAATACATCAAATAAACAGTGAAAGAAAAAAAATCTAGAGGACTTAGTAATGCTCATTTATTTAAAAATAAATAAATAAATAAATAAATTATTAAATTTAATAAATTTAATAATTTTTTTAAAATAAAAATGTTATCCTTCAGGCCCGGGTCCTCTACCAGAGTGTCTTTGCTGTTTCTAGGACTATATATACAGTACTGTGCAAAAGTTTTAGGCAGGTGTGAAAAACTGCTGTAAACAAAGAATGCTTTCAGAAATATAAATGATTGTTTATTGGCCCCAAATGTATTCTGCAGCAGGACAACGAACCCAAACACACAGCCAAAGTCATAAAGAACCATCTTCACCGTAAAGAAGAACAAGGAGTATTGGAAGGGATGGTACAGTCCCCACAGAGCCCTGATCTCAACATCATCGAGTGAGTCTGGGATTACATGAAGAGACAGAAGGATGTGAGGAAGCCTACATACACAGAAGATCTGTGGTTAGTTCTCCAAGATGTTTGGAACATCCTACCAGCCAAGTTCTTTCAAAAACTGTGTGCAAGTGTACCTAGTGAACTGATGCTGTTTTGAAGGCAAAGGGCAGTCACACCAAATATTAATTTGATTTAGATTTCTCTTTTGTTCATTCACTGCATTTTGTTGATTGATGAAAATAAAAGAATGAGGCAACTGATAAGAACTTGTTTGCTTTAACAGGCAAATGGCTTCTATAGCCCCGTGTCTTTCAAATTAGAATCAGCAACTTGTTATATAAACTAAACATTACATTTCCTGGCACCAAATAAAAAAATTTTCCGGTCCCATGGATGTCTGTCAGTACCTTTTTTTGTTTTGTTCTTGGTTTTACTTGTATAGGCAACAAATTGTACATCAGTTTTTCAGCTAATGGCTGGTTGCTTGCAGGTAGGTGAGAAAAAATGCTGTAAACAAAGAATGCTCTCAAAAATGGAATAGGTCTAAACATTTTTTAGAGATATGCCTGTTTTGCCAACCTGATTTATTGTTCTTGTTTATTAAAAGAAAAAAGAAAAAGAAAAAAACAGTGAGAGGTGATTCCCAAACTTTAAAGGGATGATCCTATCCTATCACTTTGCATTTTGATGGTAGGAAATGTCCACATTACATTTTTTTGAAGCTGAAAGTAGGATAAACATAGTGGCTTATAATATGCACACTGAATTAACTTCACAGGACAGTTGAATCTCTTCTTGTGATTGTGCGATAGTGATGGGAACGATGATTTTTTTTTTTCTTACGCAGTTTGCATGATTCTATGCATATTTGTATTCAGGTCAAATGAACAGATCACAGTTCAATCCAATGAAGTGCAATGTAATACAATACAAGTAGTATAAAGTTTATTCAATTTTATTCATATAGCATCAGTTTACAACAGCAGTCCAGGTTCACGGTATTGTAAGGTTAAGCCCTAACAATATTAGAGAGTGGGGATACCAATGAAATACACAAAAATGGTCAAGACATTTAGCTACAAAATACAAAATAAGAGAAAATCTTTTTTTTTTTGCCTGTACTGTCTAGCTGAATGTGTGTGTGTGTGTGTGTGTGTGTGTGTGTGTGTGTGTGTGTGTGTGTGTGTGTGTGTGTGTGTTTTTAAAGGATTTT
>VUQG01021450.1:0-10090 GCA_015106755.1 Etia nguti | reverse complement strand
ATGTGTGTCTTTTGTATAGATACGGCAGGCATTTCTAAAGGTTGTAACACAGAGGATTGGCCTGCCTTGGATCTGAGCTACTCTGAGTAAACAAATGCAAATGTTGCACACACACATAATGCTGCAAATCTGTCTTTATTAGTACCTTTATTAGTAGCAAGCCTACTAACATTATGTGGGTCACTACAAAGCATACATAGGTAACTATAGTGTGATAGTCAACCATTTCAAATGTCATATACTTCAAAACTAATTCTGGTGTTGATTGTTTCTGAGGAGAATTTATTCCTAATTAAAATAAAGGGCACTTACAGTAGAAATAGTCGAATATCCTTGAACATGTTGACCAAAGTCTGGATGCTCAGGAGGTTTAACCAAACAAGATGTAAACCTCACATCAAAGGTAAACAAACTTTAAAGCACACAACCCCACATTTCCTTTTTTGAACTGCTTACACAAACACAATACCAGGAGATGGCAATTTCACTGATCCAAAACTTGTCAGACCTGTTTTTTGACTCGAATGTCACTCACACAGTGCACCGTCTTAGCTATAACAGTCTGGATTGGCAGAGAGCTGTCCAATAAGCAACATATTTCAACATATAAGCTGTATTTGCAGATCAACTGGTATACTTTAACATCAGTTTGCAGATGTTAAAGTATACCAGTCTGATTTGATAGACTGTAGAAATTAGTTCAGAAAATGGCAAGCTGCTGATAGTGAAACTTTCCTGCGTATCTATATTTATTTAGCACACCTCTTCATCCTGCATTTGGGTCCTCTGTATCTCACACACACTCACAGGGAGTCTATGCCAGCTACCATAGTGTGAGAGGCAGGGTACACCCTGGACGGGTTGCCAGTCTGTCGCAGGGCTAATTTAGAATGACCAATTAACCTAACCCCACAAAGTGCAGAACTTTGGACCGTGGGAGGAAGCCAGAGTATCGGGAGAGATCGCACGCATACACGGGGAGAACAAATAAGTTATCTATATTAGACAAAATAAGAAATTCTTATGTTTGCCAGCTCTGTTCTAGGATGCCCCCTGGACCCAGTGGAGGTGGTGAGTGACAGGAGAATGGTGGCTGTCATCCCTGTTGGACAACATCTCCCACCCCATGCAGGAGACTCTGACAGCACTGAGCAGCTCCTTCAGTGGCAGGCTGCGGCACCCACGATGTGGGACGGAAAGATTTCGCAGGTCTTTCCTCCCCACTGCTGTCAGACTCCACAACAAAGACTTCAACTGATCAAACACACACACATGTGCAATAGCAATAACACTAAGTGCAGTTCTCTTTTCTGGCATCGTTGTATTATACTCAGTTGTATATAACATTTGTATTATATTTTATTCTACCGCATATAGTATTTTATTTTATTTTATTCTATTCTAGAATAGAAATGGGGGGGGGGGCATCATGTGGACAACCATGACAATGCCAATATTTGCTGTCTTACTCAGTGAACATGGTAGAATAAAAAAAAGAAACCCCAGCACATGTTCGTTCTGTTTAATTTGCTGTCATATTTGTTTCTGGCCCACAGTAGTTATAGTAAATAAAGTTATTTTTCTGAAAAACAAAACAGAAGAATAAAAAGAAATAATGGATTATATGCTGTAATATAAAATTAATACATTTAGATTTCTTTTACAGTGTTTTTCTTTAACTAGTAACTGTAAATATTACTGCTTTTGCTGAACTTAACCACCACAAGAATTAGCTAGTTAGGACTATTAAGTGTCTCTGCAAAATTTTGCAATGAGCCAATAAATGTCACTGCAGCGCCTGATGTTAAAATGACACTTAAAAGCATTGAAATTTCTGAAGTGAGACTTGCAATCTGCATACTGGAAATGAGCCTCAGTATTTTGTAGCCTTTGATATATATAATTCTTTAGGGTTTTCAGCGAAGTGTCATTTTTGAAAATTTGTGCTTCACTAAGTGGCAAAAGCCAGCAGATATTTTGAAAGCGATGTGAGAGTCAGGCGTTCTCGCTGGTGAGCCTCAGCCTCCTGGTCAGCTGACAACTGATAGGGAGAGCTGTCTGTTAAACCAGTGGGAACGGAGATGTCCAAAAACAATGGAGGACTTTTGCAAATAAACAGTGTCTTATTTCGTTTCAGATTAAATGCATTCTGGGATACTTGGTTGCACCACGTACACAGAACTCACTACTGATGCACCCTTGGTAGAAGCAGAGCAAGAACACATGCTGGCTTTTGAGCCTACTTGACTTGATGTGTACTTTAAATTCGAACCAGGTAAAAAGTGAGCAACTTTCATGACACAGGAAACTCTGTATTTAATCTCGACAGGAATTTTTTACAACAATGCCCCAGTTCGTTGTATTTTTTGGGGCATTCGTTCTCTCGAAGTCCAACCACAGCATCTAAATCAGGTCAAGGTCTGGACTTTCCCTGGGCAATAGAAACACCTTGATTTTCTTTTTCAGCCATTCTGTTGTAGCTTTGCTGGTGCACTTTGGATCAGTGTCCTGTTGCATGACCCAATCACATAGATCGCTTCTAGGATACTTTAGAGGAATTTATGGTCAGCTCTGGGGTGGCCAGGTCCTGTGGCTTCAAAAACAAGCCTAAAGAAACACCCATCCACCATCGTGCTTGACAGTGGGTATGAGGACTTTGATTTACCTCATTTTAAAACCTTGCACAACCAGAAGATTTTTATTATGTTTTGATATGTACACATATTTACCATTTCTGCAGATGTAGCCCTGAAATATGGTAGGAATACTGTCTGTAAAAAGTGTCTCAGACCTGATGAGGCTGATACATTTAGGTCCATTCCTTTTCACAATTTATGTTAATAAATTAGATTAAAGACACAATATTGTATTTTATTGTTGACTCTGCTTAACTTGACATTACGATACTTTAATGGAAATGTAACAGTAGAACCACAGAATTTAGCCACAGAATTTAGCTGTGGTTAATGATTATTAAACTAGTATAGTACTGATAACAACAACTACTTAAAATAAAGAAGGCTTTAGTTTAGTTTACATTGTTCCTCAAACACAGAGGTGCTGGCAGCACTAAATGTTAAATTTTCACCTGTTCTGCATGCTGTATTAAGAAAGTTAATGAATCTTAAAACCTTGGCCTTTGGATACATGACAAACTTCAAACATCACTGCATATAGGTTGAATGTGTCTAATGTTTGTTTGTTTCTTATGGTTTGGCGCCCTCTTGTGATCTAAGTCAGTATTCTGTGAGCTTTGTTATATCTGACTACTTCAATACAAGTTAGACGTGCAGTTTTTACTCTAGTAATTCTTTTGGTTCATGTATGGACCAAAAGAATTACTATAGGAAAATTATGCATAAAATGTCAAAGTTTAAAATAACTTCCATGTTTATTAGATCAGACATGGTCAGAGCTGCTGTCCCCTCTCAATCATCGTCACAGCTGTTTTTACTAATGTGTTAAAAAAATTATTAACAACTTCTTCACACTCTTTCTTCCCTACATCACACATGTTGTTCTAGGTGGTTAGTAAGATGAAACTCAATCACTTAAGTTTTTTATTTGCTAACGCTATCTGTGTTTCCACAATAAAGCGAATGTTGTTACTGACCTCAGAGCACTGAGAGCAGAGCCAGCAGCAGCTTGCAAAAATTGCCAACTGCTGGCAGTAACGTAGTAACGTAAAGGATGGATACAGACTGGGAGAAGCTTTATGATAGCTGTCTGAGATTAAAGGAGAGAGAAATATTGATTTACTTTGGTAGATTATTTTAAATATATATTTTTAGATTTGACAAGGCAAGCACTGCTTGCTTTCCTTGTCCGGATGGAAGACAACTAGTTTGCTGCTGATTGACGTGTGCAGCTTTTCTCTCTAATTTTCAATAGAATTCCAATTAAAGACCAGTTAAACAAATTTAGCAAAAAAGATATAAACAAAAAAAGAGTGGATTCCCATGTTAACCTGACAGCATGTACACAGACATGCAATGTCTCTGCTTGTCAGTGAATTCTGGTTGGAGTGATGAATCTGTGACATATCTGCTTTTAGCAGAGACATTGCGTTTCTGTGTACATTAGTGATGGGAAGTTTGGCTCTTTCCTGGCTCTTTTGGCTCCCAAATGGCTCTCAATGTATTATCATCTGTAGCCTCATATTTTAGCTTTATTTGGTAAATATGAATGCTTCGTGTGTTGATAAACCCTTTTGCATTTAATAATTTTATGAGAAGCCTTATAATTGCCTAATTTTGTGTATTTGTTCTGTTAGCAGGCATTCTTACTTTTGTTTAATATTTTAATCAAACTTTTAATTTTAATTCAACACAAAAACAAAACACTGAAAACAAATCCACAGAACAGAAACAGAACCAAACTCAGTAGCCAAACACAATGTCCTCAGCTTGGCTGACTCGGTTTCTCCTCTTAGTTAGTGTCTGCTTCTTCTTTAAACTGCAGTCAGATGCTGCTTCGTTTACAGGTGTCAGTAATATTTATGTGTTTTTGCGATGTACTTACACTCTCCTCCTCACCGCTGTCTACCATCTCACTCACTGACTGAGGGGTAGTGACGTGAGGAGCGATCCTAAAATATTGATGCTTCCAATCATCGGCGCAGCGGGGGGGGTGGCTTACTGGGCTTAAGCCTGGGTTGTTGTTTCAGAAGGCCAGGGTCTTTTGGATTGTAATTTGTTTCATAGTTGGATGCCTGACTGACAACTGTATAAAACAAAAACTACACACAATATTCGAAGCACATAGCGCACAGTCGTAAATTCCCCCTAATTTTGGTATGATCCGAGCTCGGACACTAGCCGACTGAGCACTGCACTTACGCATGTGAGCGAGGGGGGAGAAGCTGCTGCTTGTGAGTTTGCTGTAGGAGAAGTGTAGACAGGCAGACAGAGGAGAGCTTAAGTTTGACCAGGTACCAAAGCAAATCATTCGTACTGTACAAATAATGTAAATATGACGGTGTATCACAAAAGATTGATATCAAACTGATCACTTGACCCATATTACCTCACTTGCTCTTGGAGTGAATCAACAACGGCTAAATAAAGTCGGTTTCACTTATGTACTGATTTACACAATACTTATCAAAATACTTTTTCGTAGTTAAATCAAACAATATAACTCTAAATAGTGCGTTTTTTATGTGGTGTACTTCCGAATGGTAATCCATGAAAGTGAACCTCCTCAAAATCGAAAAGTTTTGGGGATTTCTGCTGTGATTAATGCACTGGTGTTTTCCTCTTTTGAAATCTCAACTATATTAAAAAAAAAGAAAAAAGAAATCTCAATTATGAAAATGCATGAAGAACTAAACCAAGGTTTTTTTTTTAGATTGTTAGTGAGTTTCCCATTTTCATTTGTTTGAGTCACAAATGCTTTTGTTTTGAAAGCAACTGAACACAAACATTTCTAGTACTCATAGTAACTAGCACATTTGGCACACTGGTACAACTACATTTCTAGCACTTCACCTGTAACCATGCCTCCTTATACTTTTCTGCTTTAGTGTCTTGAAAAGCACAAAACAATTAACAAATGCCCCAAAATGATCTGATCTTCTGCAAGTCTTTTGCACACTCTCAATATATCCCAAAAAAGGAATTCAGGTATGGATCTCACATTTCTGAGCTTCAACTAAGTGCTTATTTCCCCCATGCACTAAATAGATGGGGCTATGATGTTCTTTGAGATTGTATTGATAGGAAAATGAAACTGTCACTCAAACAAAGCAGTTGCGACGGTTAATCATGTGAGTACATGAATAACCGAAGCTTGAAAAGCTGTATGGGGTGGCTGTTATACCGGCAGGTATAGCTAAGTATTCAGTGTCCCAAAAAGGGTGTGTTAAATGATATCTGCTTATCTCAAACTTAGCAAACACTTTGACAGGTTGCAGAGTAAAACTAGTGATTTATTTTTCACTGTGATGATGCCCCCACATAATCTTTCATGTAAGACATACCAAATGTCAAAGTCTATTGTTATTTGACATCTTTACAAAGGTAAAAAAAAAAAACCAAACAAACAAAAAACAACAAAATATTTAGATAACGTTAGTCAGTACAGTGCAGGGTTTTACTCATTTGTCATTCAAGAACAAGTACACCCGGAGAGGTGTAAAAAAGATCGACGATACCTTCTGCTAATGAGTCCCAACTTAGCCACCTGGCAGGTTTTTTTTTTCTCTTTTTCTGTGGATCTCAGTGCTGCTTCCATTGCTCTAATAGAATTCCTTGATTTCCTAAAAGCTGATTTATTGCCACGGTGTCCCCTGGGCCCTGTCTTTAGTCAGGTCATTTTTATCATAATTATACTAGAACTGGAGTCCCAAAAGCACACAGGCTAAGGCTAAGAACAGATTTACAGTTTTTATTAACAAAACTGAATGAGTCGAATGATCAAATGAGCCCCTATGCAGCCAAGGTAGAGGATTAATCGGTGAAGTGGTGATTGGTTGGGAGAATTTCTTCAGGTGTCAAGCTGAACAGGGAATCTGAGGTAGAATTTTCCTTTCCAAGGGATGAATCAAGAGGAGATCTAATCTAAAATCTAATCAAGAGGAGACAGCGAGGAGGTAATAGCTGAAACACCAAGGGTTTTCTAAGATGGAGGACAAGAGAGGAACAGGTGCAGGAATCTTTTAACTGGAGTGAAAGCCTTGATGTGCTGCTAGCTGTGAAAATGGTCTGCATGATCAATGATTTGACAGTTTTTCAGTCTGACTGTAGAAACAGTCCTTAAATACACAGAGCGTAATGAGCTGATCAAAAGCAGGATTGTTGGGAACCTATCGGGAGCAGAAACAGGACCTCAAATGCAGTCAAACCTGAAATTCACAGCTGCACTCACACCAGATAGCAAAGAGAGGAGGAGAGCAAAAGAAACAAGCACTCACACAATGGGAGTTGCCAGGGCCATAAATCATTACCTATGTGAATGTTGTTTCTCTATAAATGTGGTTTGTTTAGAGGAAAGTGAAACAAGCAATAAGTAAAGTTTCTGATGAAATGAAAGAATGCCACGCACATTATGTGTAATACCCTTTATCCCACTTTTTACACTGTCAGTGTCAGTCTGTTTTACTGCTTAAAATATGGACAATTTCTTTTAGTAAACAGAAAGTGGTTTCTAATTTCTGCATCTCATGCAATATACATTCAACAACTTTATTTTTCTTTTATGCATCATTCCCAGCTGTCATCCAAACCTATTTACATATTATGCAAAAGGTGAACAGAATTGTTTGTGCACATTTGAAATATTTAAAAGTTTGGGGGGTTTGTAGTTTGTTTTGTACACTTTTTTTCTCTGGTTGTCATCTTGGCATTTTCATGTGAAACAGGCAAATATCTGTGAAACAAAAATGAAAGCCTGAGGAAGCTAAGTGCTAATGCATCTGCACACAGACCACACTGCAGCACACCTAGCCGCACACACACGCATGCAAACACACACACACACACACACACACACACACACACACACACACACACACACACACACACACACACACAAACACACGAGTACAAATACTTTGTTACTGTATTTAACAATTATTTTTAGGTATCTGTACTTTAATTGAGTAATTATTTTTCTGGCAACTTTTTACTTTTACTCCCTATATTTTCAAACAAATCTATGGGCTTTCTACTCCTTACATTTACAAAACATGTGTGCTGCGCTTAAGTTTAACAGTTGAAGCGAGTTATTATTTCACATCGCTGCGACCATTCAGACATCAAACCAGGTCGAGCCTAAACAGTAACACATTAAAGGCAGTCCTGTTCATGTACTTATCACCAGGGCATGTCACATAAAAAGAGATAAAAGATGCAAAACTGTGAGCTGTAGTCAGTGGGTTGGTGTTTTTTTCTTTTTTCGCCACAGCACTGGGACTGCAGGTGTCCATATGTTGCAGTTACAGTACTTTAGCATCTAGCTAGCTTTAGTTTTTTAAATGAATTTTTTATTAAGTTTTTTAAGTCAACAAATTTCAAATGCAAGGTTTCTATGATGAGATAATGAAATGATGAGAAAGCACAAAAACAAATGGATAAATTAAAGGTCATTGAATGTTTCTCAGTGCTTATAAACCATTGAATATCCTTTTTGTGGATTTAGACTGACTTTATGTTCTTCATTTGACATAATATAACGTAATAACCTAGCAAACAGAATTGATCATAATCATCATAAAGACTTTTCCCCCCTATTAGGCTGACTAAAAGAAATGCTTTTGGAGCTGCTAGATGCATATCTGACAATTACATGTGTGTGCACATATATATATATATATATATATATATATATATTGAAATAAATTTTATAAGGGATAAGAAACATGGCTATAGCTACTATAGCAGCAAAAATGTTGATTTTTTTTGTTCATTTAATAGCAGAACATGTATTGATAATATGTTAGAAAATGTTTGGAAATAGTGAATGCACAGTTATAATACTGTAACATGACAAAATACAGCATATAAACTGTGAAGTGGTATTCAGCAACAAGCCACATCTCCCTGTGTCCATGTTTTCACGACACATGTATAGCCGTCCGCGGATGCTGCAACCTGGTACTTGTAACATCTTCTGGCATTACCCTAAAGGGCATATTTTATGCAGAATGTCCATGTCTTCTTAGAGAAAATCAGGACTGATATAGAGAGGGTAAATGAATTTGACCAAGAAATTTCACACACTGAAAAGAAACTGAGAAAAAAGGCCTTTATTAGACTTTTATTGAATTTCCCGGGGAATAATTTCTCTGTAATGTCTCTCATTCAATCCTTGAGTACTGTGTCGCTTTAATTTTAAAAAGGACTGCCCTTTTACCTGCTTGACATAAAATAGGTTTTTACTATGACTATGACTTACACTGTGAGATGTGTTAATGTATTGACAACTTTCAGTGACATAATTTGAGAAATATAAACACTATTTATTGAAAATAATACAAAATAAAGACACTATACTTCTGTTCTGCTCTGGCAGTCATCTTAAACAATAGTCCTCTTTTTTGGCAGACATGTTAACTCTGCATATTTGTAAAAGCACAGGTGCGTTAACAATGGCTTATTTTATTTTATTTTATTTTTGGTGCAATTGATATATTATGCACTATATTAACTTCAGTCATATATATCCCTCTGTAGCAGGCGTGGAGCAGTTCAATTGTTCAGTTTTTAAATATTTAAACATTGCATTTATAATTTAGTGCAATCTGTAGTGATTCACAGTCCTACTATTTATACTAGTATGATGTGTTATACAGGTTTTTTTCCCCTCATGTTTTCATTTAGGCATTTGCATGTATCTCACAGCAACACTGTGCGTGTTCCTGTAAAGTGAAACAGGGAAGTTATTTGTAAAACAAATGTGAAAGCCTGAGCTTTAAAGTTCAGCTAAGATGAAAGTCTTACTGCATCTACACACATACAAACACAGTGCAACACACCTGCAAACAACCCACCCAAAAACACACACACACAGAAGAGCTGAGCACTATTTTACCACAGGGACTAGAAGACATTGTTCCCAGTTTTAAAGGAAATGCACTGCACTGGTTTAAATCATATCTACCTGACAAATTTCAGTTTGTCAATGTAAGTGGGGAGTCTTCTTCATGTACAAAAGTTAGTCATGGATTTTCAAAGAATTCGGTGCAAGTCTGTTCACATTAAACTTGTTTCCCTTAGGCAGTACTGTAAGAAAACACTGCATACATTTTCATCTCTATACGGATGATACCCAGCTATATACAGTGGCTTGCAAAAGTATTCGGCCCCCTTAAACTTTTCCAAATTTTGTCAAATTACAGCCACAAACATGAATCAATTTTATTGGAATTCCACGTGAAAGACCAATACAAAGTGGTGTACACGTGAGAAGTGGAACGAAAACTATACATGATTCCAAACATTTTTTACAAATAAATAACTGAAACGTGGGGTGTGCGTAAGTATTCAGCCCCCTGAGTCAATACTTTGTAAAACCACCTTTTGCTGCAATTACAGCTGCCAGTCTTTGAGGGTATGTCTCTACCAGCTTTGCACATCTAGAAACTGAAATC